>QVNW01003871.1:0-14206 GCA_014825475.1 Pseudomyrmex flavicornis
TATATATATGTATTCTTGTCACCGTGTAAATTTTTACACGTGAGTTTTTGAATTGAAATTTCAATTCCTAAATTCATATAAGATGCTTGTTTTGCATCTCATATATAATAGACCCCGTACATTTCCCTAACTAATTTTAAAATATTGCGAAAAAAATTCCTCAGCCAGGAGTCGAACCTGGAATCTCCGGCTTTCCGTCGCCTTCCCTATTAGACTACCGAAGTAACCGAAGCACTCAGTGTCATATATATTAGTACATAACAGTGTTCATATATATACATACGCGCGCGTATTTCCGCACAACATCTTGGGATCGGCTTGCAAGACCATGTTTATTTCATTCGTATATATTGTTATATACATACATATATATATATGTATATATTATAATGTTTGTGCGCGTACTGGACGCCTTTTTTTACCTTTGTTTTGAAAAGTATAAATAAACTATATATATATATATAAATTAAAAGAACTCATATTAATTTCTCTTCAAATTATAAGACGGGAATCAGAATTATATAAATGGAAGAATTATTTAAATGGTTGACTGATAACATTCTACCGATATTGTTGCATTTCAGATTACATCAGCGGTTTCGGATAGTCCACTGCTGACGTAACGACCTTCGGCTCGCCTTCATTTCGCTCTGCGAAAAACGCAGAGAGGCGAGAATCATGGCGGCGGTATTATTGGCGAAGTTGTGCTTTCGCTGTGTCGTGCGTTTTTCCGACCGAGAGTACATGCGCTGAAGGAAAAAAAGCCAACGAGGTTCAAGAGGAAGAAAAATGGTACGTAAAGATGTGACTGACCACCGGTGTTATCGCGAAATAAACGCGTGATCGTACGCCGAAATGTCCAACGGTGGACTTAACCTCTTGTGAGAAGTCGATATCGTACATATGTATGTCGACAACAAAATATGTTGCATCATTCCGTGATATACATATATTATATTATTTTTGCAATCACGTCAAAAAAAGTGCACCATTGCACTCGCATTTATATATTTGATAACATAAATAAAGTGCTGTTTCACTTCGCATCAAAACTCAATCGCCAGATAAACATCTGCTTGTGAATGTAATACTCGTGTATTACATATAGAATTTTTATTGAACTTGAACAAGTAGCAGGTCAATGTCATTTTATGATATACAATTCAAACATTTGTTGTTTTATTTTTGACAGAACTGCAGTGATTCTAGCAATGACATGGATGAAGGAGAGGATCAAGAGGCATCTTCTTTGCACGAAGGAAAAAATATTGAGGATGCACTGATATCTTTCAGAGAACAATGGCAGCGTGAGTTGACAATATCACCCAAGCGTGATGAGCCCAAAGCATATTCACTGAAACAGCCTAGCAATGAGATTGCCAATGATGAAACGTCCATTGAAAACAGGGTACAACAAATGTCAACAATAAGAAAACAGTTTCAATTTCTGCTAATGCTGTAGTGTGTTGAATTTTATCAATTGTTTCAGGCAAAGAATTTATTTCTCAAGGGTATTGAGCACGAACAAAGCAGACAATTTTACGAAGCAATCCAGTTTTATAAACGTGCAGAACAACTAGTTCCTGATATTGAAGTTCGTTTGTATGAGTCTACTAAAGCAAAGACAAGAGACAGATTCGATACCGATGACTCTCTTGATACATTTGACAAAGATTTCACAACCAGTAATGATAACGAAAATTACAATGACGATGATGAAGGAGAAATCGATTTGTTTCTGAAGTTGTCTAAGATTGTAAATCGCAATCAGTGTGTATGTTTCCCAAAGATTGATCAAAGTGTGAGTATTTTTCATTCTAATGTTGTGGATGATGTGTAAGAACACACTCGTCCGATGGCATACTTTATTTTATTTGAAAATTTTGTATATTTAGGCAACACATATATCCGCGTTACCAATGGAGATAGTACTTTATATTCTAAGATGGGTTGTGTCCTCGGAATTAGATTTTCGGTCGTTGGAAATGTTTTCAAGGGTATGTCGCGGATTTTATATATCCGCTCGGGACACCGAAATCTGGCGCTTAGCGTGTGTTAGGTAAATATTATTAGTAGACATTAGCAGCATAGCGTGGTTAAGTACAACTAAGCTTGGAATTTGCTAATAGAGTATGGGGCGTGAATTGCGGTACTTGCGAGCCAAAATATCAATCGTGGAGAGACATGTACTTGCAACGGCCTAGATTACGATACAACGGATGTTACATCAGCAAGATAAGTTATATTCGCGATGGGGAGAATAATTTCCAAGATCGGTTTTATCGACCGTGGCATCTTGTTGAGTATTTTCGGTACCTGAGGTATAACTACTCAGTGTGATAGTGGGAATGTTACTTCAATAATATCAAGCTTTAATTTCTTTCTCTTACCAATGTTTTTTTTTTACATTTTTAGATTTTTTCCTGAAGGAAAAGTTTTAATGCTGACATCGACTGATGAAGCTCAAATTTGCGTAAATTCTTTACGAAATCGTGTGCCGCGCAATCCGTCAGTTTTGATTGGTCACTACCGACTGCACGATAATTGTGTTACTTTGATGCTGAAAAAACAAGAAACCAAAGGAGTCAATTTTAATTATAGACGTAAGAAACGGGAGCCGATACACGATAGTGGCGAGCAAACGTTCCACATTGTAAGTGAATGTTGAATTTGAATATGTAAAAAAATCTCAAATTGTATCGTGTACATGTATCTTTCTAGGAATTCGAGATACAGAATTATCACAAAAGAATTAACTCACAATTAAAGTGGATCAGTTATACTATTTTCACAAAATATAAAAACGGACAAGAAGCAAAGATTAGCTTGAAGGAGCCGTCTGTGAGAGAATTCAGGGTTTCGGCGATTGGTGGTCGGTATCCACCCCTTAAATTTAACAGAGTAAAAAGTTACACACAGGAAAGCGAAGCTCCGTTGCAATAATAGCAACAATCAAGTTGTACGGACTACGAGAGTACAATATGAATTATTCTTGGAAAGAAAAAAATAGCAAAAATGCAGCAAATTGCCACTATAAGAAAATTGTAAACATAAAGGTGAATATAAAGATATATATAATTTCAATGAAATGTGGTGCGTTTATATGCCGCTTTAAGTCAAAATATACATATTTTTGAAGATATTTTTATTTATTTTGTATCACGTTGTTTATATTTTATAACGGTTTCTATTAGTACATTGTACAACCTGTGAATCACAACTACCTTTTTGAAGTATGTTATGTCGATAATAACACATCAATCAATATTGAAGTATATATAAATAAATTCTTTATAGAATTTTAGTATATGTAATTATCCAAAGCATTAATATATAATGCATTGTATTATGTTTCATAAATTGTATAATTAAGAACCTAAGATATTGTTTCGAATATTGTGGAAAATATCATGACTCTGTTATAATAATTTATTAATTATGTTTGCTCATATTTAATATAGTTAAGTTTGAAATTATACATAAGAAAATTATATATAAATTTTTCGGATATTGCGAGCTAAGATTTATAAATTTATGAAAATGAAGATATATAACGATGTATATGTTTACACATGTGTTACACAAATTGCAAGACATGTAAGTCAATCCTTATTCAAAATGAGAATATACATTCGTATTTTGCGCTACTACACATATTGCTCTTTGTTGTGAATCTACCTTTGACTGTTTTATTAATATTCAATAAACTATTTTGTTTTTTTTTACAATACGAATTAATTGTCTACAAAGTGAAATTTACATTTCTAGTATTTCTGAGTTGAAATAGCATCACCCGAGATGTGTTTAGAATAAATTTTAACGTCCACTGATATATTTTTTACAACAATTTCCCTTTTATTTTCTGGATATAAAGCTGCGTCGATTTGAGAAAATGGACGTTGAGAATCATGTTGTATACTATTCGACTAGTAGAAGCTTACATGATCCGAAGATATTATTATTATTATTATTATTATTATTATTATTAAGTTCGAATATATATATATATATATATATATATATATATATATATATCTTCTCCGAGTTATTGTTTTACAGCAATAAATATATTTTTTATATACTCTCACGTGCTTATTTCACCTTTTTAAATCAGTTCTATAACATCTGTCACTATTCGTAAAATATACAATTGACTCTATTAAATTCCTAAATTTATTTTTCAATAAATTCTTTTAGGAATTGATCATGAAAAGATATTAAGCGAATTGTAACAAGAAAAGTGGTAAAAATATTCATTACACGTAAAATTAGGTCTTATTGTTTGAGGAGTTAACCATAAATTTTTAATTTATCTCATATTTAATTTATCTTGCTTTTTTTACAGAAAAATATTAAAATAAAAATGGACTCTTAGAGACATATAATTGGAGAAATATTAATTTCTATTTTAGAATATAATTTGGAATTACTTAATTTTTTTTAGACTGGAGAATTGTTATCTTTTATCTCTCAAGTACTAGAATAAAACAGATTTATTTCGCTTTTCTCTTGCTCACCAATATTTCATATACTTTTCACTTTATTTTCAATTTTATTTAAAGTTTATTTAAGATTTTTTTATTTTTTTTTGCAGAATAACATATTCATATATTCCCAATTGTGTGAGATATTCGATATGATAAATATATACTTTGTACTCATGATTGTACTTAACCCTCTCACGATGATCACATAAATTAATTAATTAACAGTGTATTAAACTCTGTTTTATATATAATAGTTATGTATATATATAATTTCTTTTTTTCTCTAATTATCTGTAAATTTATATCTCTAGTATAGAATTCAGCACTTTTCTGGTCTCTGAGTGACACGAAGCGCTCGACTATGTGATCGCCAGTTGTTATAGGCTCAATTTATCACAGACTGCAGAATATCGTCGCATTTTTTATCATAATTCCTCGCGACCAGAGGGAAGAGAGTTTGTTTTGTTGCACGTAGACGGATCGGACATCCAGGCAAGATCCTTCAACGTTGCAGTATGCATGGAACATACTGCCAAAACGACCATTACATGCATCACATTGTGGGAGTTTAACAGTAAATCCAATCTACCGGGAATCCACTTCTCTGGAATGCGGAGAGCACCAATTGTTGCACCTATCACAGCTATGAGATCCTACAAAAAATCAAATTTATTATATATATATGTATACATATATATTATACATATATGTATAATATAATTTTAATTATAATGTATAATATATTATAATAAAGGTTCGAGAAAATAAATTATAAGGAGGAAATAACCCGAGAGCCTGTAGTCCAGATTAGAGGTGAACGTTTAAATGTGACATAAAACGCAGTGTTCCGGACATTTTGATCAATATTTATTGGTGATGATGGAGTTAAGTGCGTACATGTTTATTCATATTATATGCATAATTTACTTGTCTTTCTTTCTAACGGATATTTTTTATATTTTTATTTACTTTTATATATTGTAAACAGTACTGAAGATGATCGTCCACCTCTAATCTGGACCACAGGATCGGGCTATTTCCTCCTTATAATATAATTTTAGTATACATATAATTTATATATGTAATTTCTATTGTTAATATCATAATAATTTAATATGTTTAATTTGTATAACAGTAGTGTTTTGTAGTGTCTTAGGTCCTGAGTACAATAGACAAAATATTAGGAATAGGAATAAATATTAAATAAGAAATTTGAATTATTTCTTTACAAAATAAGAAAATAGAATAAATTAATGCATCATAAATTAAAAAAATAAGATTTTGGAATAATTAATCTATTCTCTTGTTTAATGTAATATTATTTCAAACTCCTTTTCCAAATATTTAATATTTAATTCTATTCCTAATATTTTGTTTATTGTGCTCAGGACCTTATTCGACAAATTCGTTACTTTTATATATTTTACGTTAAAATGTCTCTAGGTGTAAAATCAAAATATAAACCTGTAATATTATATGAATAAGAGCATCAGGTGATCCGCCACTAACGCCGAAACACCTCAGTGCCATTACTAACATCCTCATCAGAAAAGGAGGGACGAAACACAATCGCCTTTCCCACGGTGATCTCGCAGTCATAGCCTATATACATAAATCGTGTAACATTTAAGATCCGTTGCAAACTTTATAAAGATGCAAAACTAAAAAAAGTGGATATATATATATCACCTTTAAAAGACCCCAAATGCTAAGGAAACAATAAATAAAAATGCAGCAGTACCAGATATTATCGGCAAGGCAATGGACGGCTGCCGCCATCATCGGTATAGCTCCTGAAATTTAATCGCACGTGAAATAAAGAAATCAAAGCGATCGCACGTCTGTGCTTCATCTATAAATGAACCACCGAAACTCTGGCATAGCCATATGCCGATCATGTCGACTTTTAGCAGTGTTCTGTAGAAGATCTCGTCGTAGTTCACGTTCATAAAGAGATGATACAAGAAAGATCCGATCCACGGACTGACCGCGCCAATCAAATGACACCAGGACAGAACTTCCACGAGTGTCCCTTTTGTATTCCATGGAAGCAGATGCGGTACAGTCACCAGCATGTACAAAATAGCGAATCCTGAAATCACAGAATATACAAAGTATATTTTAATTTACGTTTTTTTTAAGATTATTTATTTATTTTTTCTTATTTTAAACACACACGCTACTCCGCAAGAAGTTGTGACAATTCAACTTTTATTAATTAAAAGCGAGTAAAATTACAGCGAACTATTTTAACGAGCTCTTGTCTCCGCATTGTGAGGAAGCTCTGACCTACTAGGATTTTATTTCATGCATATGTGCGCCGGTCGATGCTTAAGAGAGAGATGTATTATATACACGGGATACATCAACTAAAGAAACAGAAACGATTAAGTAATTGAAAAAAAAAAACCACAAAAAAAAGATAAAAAGAAGAGTTTGTATGTTATATAAATTTCAAAAGAGACGAAGATAATACAGAAATATCACTTTCTATTTTCTTTGTAAAAAGACTTCGGTTTAGATTGCGCTATTATATGTTCGCGTTGCTAAAGTTTGTTCTTGTATGCGTGACCGAGCTCGTCACGCGAATAGAAATAATTGCAATGCTATTTGTTTTTATTTTATCGAAAGACTGGTTATTCATTCGCAAACATAAAAAAAAGTATTTTGCCAGTGTTCGAATTATTAAAAATTTATCGAAGGATCGGTTTTGGCGGAAATATTACATGAATTCGTTTCTCATCGATCGTCCGTTACCCTGCAATGCGTCTTTGTTAAGCGCAATGTTTTTACGGAAGTTGACCTTGATAGTAATACACACACTTTGACTTTAAATCCCTATCGGATCTAATCCCTTTTCACGTTACAAAACCAATCCAGTTACGAGCATTCTCTTTCTCTCTCTCTCTCTCTCTCTCTCTCTCTCTCTCTCTCTCTCTCTCTCTCTCTCTTTAATGATATGTAACTATATAGTTCTTTTTTTTATGACAATATATGTACTGACAATGTTTAGTACCAATATTTGTATTAATATTTTTGTTTACTAATATTTGGTTCGTTTTTTGAGATTTTCTGGGTTTTTTTGCACACGATTGTAATTTTCTAACAAATTTCTTTATAATTATAACATAATTAATGGCTCAAAAGACTGCAAGAGTTCTTTTCGTATTTCTTGTATGTTTACAACGATCAATCAGTGAGAGATTCCGAAAAAACTCAATCTGTGACGCGTTGAGATGCGAAACAAAGATAGGCTTAGAGAAGTCAATGTATATAAAGGAAACAGTCAAATTTCAAATTAAAATATAAACTAAAATCTCAAAGCCACGATACTTTCCTCGCGAGAAACTCGAGTCACACTCTCACCGTGCGTCAAGATGTTGACGGTCTCATTGTGTATGTAGAAGAGACTACCGAGGCATTGACGAATCGTCATGAGCGGTCTGTAGCCGGTGAGGATGTGCGGATTGAATTGGAGGTGACGCGGCATGTCGCTCCATCGTCGCAGCAGCAGGACTTTGGTCGGCATTTCCTCCGAATGCGACACCTTAGATGCATCGTCCTGCATGCTGCCGTTGTTTTGACGCTGTACTCCGTCGTGGTACTCCGTGACGATGTCCTGGTGCGGCAGGCCCGACACCGTCTCCGCATGGCGCGGTTGCTCGCCGACTCGGAACAGCGTCGTGCAACGGCGAACACGCGCGGCACCGGCTGTCTCGGAGAAGAGGATTTCACTCTACGGCTGCAGCGCGAACGGGCGCACGATGTCGCCCTTCCGAGAGCCAGTTCTCGGAGCTTTAACAACGGCGACAGCGACGGCGGCGGCGACGTCGTCGTCGTCACTGCATCGTCGCGCGCGGCGCTAACCCCCGCTCGCCGGCAGCAGCCGTCATCCGTACGCGATTCGGCCTCTCTGACGATCCCGTCGTCACGGCAACCGCATCGATCTCATCCCTCTTTCGGGTGGCAAAAGGTAAACCTCATCACGCGATCTCGGCGTGTCGCAGACGTTTATGTTTGCGAGAGGTTTATGCTTGTGATAATTACTTTAATATTATTTTTGCGATGCGGAAATGCCGCGTTAGTTGCGTGCATCAGTCGGATATTACAGTCCAAGATTATGGATATAGTTTAACACACTTTCGAATGGAATTACATTGTTACAGCAAATATGGAAAAGGAATAATGAATATTTAACGATTAATCGATAAAAGAGATATTGATGCAACTGCGCTTGAAACGGGATTGGAATTTTAAGCAGAGCTGCTCTCGCGGTTCGCACACGAACACAACGGGTGGTCGGACGGATGAGAGATTGCGTGCGTGTGTGTGTGTGTGGTCCAAATTCTGAAACGTCCCGCATAAATCTTCCGTGTATGACCTCTTGACACAATTTTGGGAAACGCGGTGTTTGGGTGTTTTTTTGAGTTAGTAGATAACATCCTCTAGATCTCATCTCTCCGCTGCTACGCTAACGACAGGTATTCATTATGCAAAGCATATGACGTAATATTTCAAGCTTTATCGACGAGTTTGCGCATCGCTTCGTTATCTGTAGTTGAGCCATTCGCTAAAATGAAAATTATTATCATGCGCGATTTATTGGAATGTGTAACAAGCGTGCGATAAAGATTGTGTCGATGATCGATCTAACATGTCAAACTCGTGAAAATGTTATAAGGAATAATGTATATAGGAAGAAATAAAGAATTGTTCATCATGAATAAATATTTTATTGATATATCAGGTTGTGCATGTTTATACATACATATATATATACACATATATATATGTTTATATATATATTTTTTTATAATGTTTTATGAACTCATTGAAATGCTGCTGTAGATTTTGCTTTCTTTGTTAGAGCATTACTCACTGTGTTGTTTTTATATGTTGATTGTGTTTTTTATTACTATTTGCAATGTTATTATATATATACATGGATCTTATTTTTAGTTATTAAGTTTTCTTTTCTGTAACCAGTCCTATGTACCTATGTTATCTCTTTAGGATTTATCCTTGTAAATTTTATCTGGTTTAATAAAATGAATAAAATAAATATATATGCATATATATATTAAAGAACCACTTAAAGAAACTTGATAAGTTTATTTTTTTCGAATAATTTGTTATTTTTTTCGATTTTGTTTTTGATGTTATTTGATAGTTAAAATGGAATATTTTAATTATCCAAAGCGAGAGGGAGAAATTCTTGATAGATTCCGAGATATAAGCAGTTTTATAAAGCGTGTACAGAGAAATATTACGTATGTTCCGAACTTTAAAAACGCTCTCTTTTAAAATTACGAAAATGTGACTTATCAAGTTCTTCTCCTGTGGTCTTCATATGTAAATATTTGCGTGTAGACAATAACACAATACTTATATATATATATAAAAGTATGAAAACGCAACAGAAATACAATTAACTGAATTTGTTGAAACAAAATGACTGCCGAAAGTTGCAAATTGACTGTAATTTGTTCTCGCGTCGAGAGCATTTATATATCGACAAACGTCACTTATTCAAAATCTCAAGAAACGACAGGAACACGACTTAAAAAACTTTCGTCAACAACTTCCTGAAAACTCCACGGCCGCTGTCCTTTTGCTATACAGATGTCTTTTGATTTTTAAACTGGTATTAATAATTTTTTTTATTTTTTTTTTATTATAACGTTGTGACATCAAATAATTCATATCAGATTAATACGTGACACGGCGGCATATTTCGTTTTATGCATCTCTTCTTGATGCATAAAAATCTATTTCAGTGCTTATAAAGAACCGATAGACCAAGAATGGATACCAAAATTCCTGATAGACCACCCGTTGCTCTTCACCCAGTACCGAAAGATGTTACACACCGGATGAAAACCACCGCCACGGCGCAAGCGCTGGATGACGATAAGGTGAACTACCTAGAGCGATTACTTGTGGTGAGTGTTACGCGCGCGATTATGATGTGTGCTTGTTCCGCATTGCGATTTCTCCTAAGGTTGTCCCCGAGGAGTATCCGCGATATTCACGTGTCCTGCCACGCGATAGATTCGTACGTTCAGGGTCGGCTGTGTTCCGTTATGCAGGTAGCTCGTCCGTCCGCCCGTCTGATTTTACCCTACTCGAAGTCACGAGGACACGTTACATAGGTGTACAATTGTGGTTAAATTTTCGCACTTGTATATGTGAGATTCTACTCGGAAAATTGTCAAACCGAGCCAGTTAAATCGAAGATTCAATTAACTCCGATTACCGACGCAATTTAATTTATCCGCAGTGTCTCGCAACAAATCCATCCCCTTAGCATGCATGATTGGCGCAAGTCCATGGCGAATCACGTGGTTTCGTATACGCAAGACACTTGACCTAGCGTTCGTATTATCGACATTCTGTCGACTGAACAAAGATTTATTCTTTCGTGTGTGCATACGTATACGCTTTCTTCTTAAGCAAGTGATCGTTGCATATAATTCTTTTACTTCCGCGTTGAATTTTCTGCATCGGTTGTCCACAAAGATCCATTTTTTTTTTTTTTTTTGTTGAAGTTAATCGGCACATCAAAAGAGTTGAGTTCAAATTTATACAGTGTTCTCCACTTGCGACGAAAATAAATATAAACTACAAGTTGTAAACGATGCGGTTTGTATACTGGTATATTAGATTTCCGTTTGTTGCAGCGCACGTGCAGGAAATTATGGACGATTCCGGAAGGAGCGATAACGTCGACGGCGGCGAACTACTTCTCCCATGACCAGTCCAAGTATATTTCATTTGGCGTAGTAACTCAGGTAAACATGTAGTGTTTTGCAAGCAGAGCTTTCTTATTCGTATTCCGATTTTTTATTCCATGATACACGTGTTTTAAATTCCAACAACGTGATAACAATATATCAAACTGCAAAAACGCTAAAACATAGCTAGAAGATTAAAACCAAGTTATATAATATAATATTTAGTTTTATTGTTTTAATTTTATTTTCTACTTTAACATGTCTTTTTAATGAAAATGACAAAATCTTGCACAGACTTTGTCTGTAAGAAGTGCCGCGGAGTCTCTATGTGGCACTTTTAATTTTTGTTACGACAAAACATTTAAATTAATTTTAATTTCGCATTATTTCTTCGTGTCTATATGCGCGCGCACATTCATCTCGCTATTTTCATCTTACATCAGTCATGATCCCTTCAATTGACCATTCGCTGAAAGCGCGAGACGAGTAATAAAAAATGATAACAGTATATAACAGTTGTTCAGTACTAGTAGTGATGTGGTGCCACCTACGTACAAGGGCCTATCTTTGTCTCTCAGTCTTCAAAACTGATATTTGTAAGGTGTCTTTCTGTGTGGCTCGCTAATCATCGCGTATTTACATGTCCGCCTTGATAAAATACACCCAGCACCTGCTGCGATATTTTGTTATTAGTGTCGATTATGATGTGGCATATGATACAAGAGCTACTGAGGAAAGGTGTTATATGGATAACTAGAAATATTTGGACTCAGGTATGCAATTTTGTATTAAAATGCTAGTGTATATATATATATATATATCTCAGGTCAATTGTGAATTTGCATTTTATATCAATAAAGACACGTATCTATACTTATTGCATACACGCGTGTATATGTGAAGATATGAATTATTTTTTAAGTAAAGTTTTACATATACATTTTACACACACACACACACACACATATATATATATGTATATACATAAACACTTGTAAAAAATGTTTTAAAACTCACTTAAATACTTCAAGTTTTTTTCTAATCACCGCATAGCGACTTTATCGTTGTGAGCAATATATGTTATCTATCGCAGTCGGCGGTAAGGATTACATAATCGGTGAATAAAAATATGAACTTAATCTCGTGCTTCACCAGAGAGACTTTGGCTACAATACATATTTTTTCCTCTCAGAAGAGAGTTATTCACGATGGTTTATGTAGGCAGATAAAAAAACAAATGTATGTGAAAAGTCAGGTCACACATTCCGTCGATAACAATATATATATTATTTTCAGCATAAAAACTCAAAGAATCTGTTGCAATTCAAAGAGCAGCGTAAATATCTTATCCAACAATAATCTATGAATTAAATAAAGTATATGCAATACTTGACAGTGCATCTTTATATATTTATATTTGAAAAATACATGTAGAAACTAGAAACTTGAGAAACTTTATTATCTCAGTCAGAACTCTTTTAGTATTTTGGATGGCTCTTTCGTCTTCGTTTCATATTCGTCTAACTTCGTGAGTCTTCGGCAGCTCGTAGGAGCGACTCACGCGCAGTTCTTTTCGCGTGCTCCAACGAAATAAAATCTACTTTCTGTTATTGGCGTCGTCGGAACAACAAATTGTCCTCGAACTATTCGGGAACTTTTGTCACGCATGAAGCTTGGAAAAAATTAGAATTTTCGACGCATATCTCTTGTGCGTCGAGTCTTCCTATACCTATTTGTGGAAAAAATATTGTGTACAGAGCCCGTTTGCAAAAGGCCCGTATAACAGAGCCGTTCCTGGCTTGCCGATAGTCGCCGAATAAAGTCGAAGAGGTCTCTCCAATCGCATTGATCCAAGGTCCACGTCGTTGTCACACAATACCGTCTCGTACACTGTCGTGCTCGTCGACATTTTGTGTTTTAGTGGGTTTAATTTCGGGACCAAGCGAGCGCCGCATCTTCGACGTAAGTCCCAATCCTTTATATTTATAACCGCATATCCACGGCTGGTACATGCTTAACAAAAGCATCGTGCGAAATCCATTCATAGGATCTGCGCGTGTACGTTCTTGCATTCTTCGTTTCCCTATTAAGCGCACTCTATAAATTTCAAGATGGCCGTTGTTGCTGCTGCAAACGGCCCCTTATGGTGTATTTTCTGCGTACATATCCATGCAATCCGCATGCTTGCCACTTGCTTTATTGTGTGTCTTGTTTGCGTTCGAGGGCGACGCGTGTCGCTTCCTAGCGACGCGCGACCCGTTCGATCTGTTTCTGTGGAGTTTTTTTTGCCGATCCCTCGAGATGCGACGTGCCTATCATCGATCTCGAGCGATGAAGCCATGCGCGCCTCTGTTCACGCCGAAGCACTAACCCAATTTTTTCGCCACACTGCCGATCATGTGTTTCTCTCTCTCTCTCTCTCTCTCTCTTATTACATCATGCGATATCACATTTCTTTTCGTTGACAACTTCTGCTCGTGTAGGTACGCAAGCATTTTGGCGGGATCGTTCGGAATTTTGCGTGAGACGTCGCGATGAATTTTTACATCAGCGGGGAGTTGCTTTGCTCGTGATCTCGATTTTGCAATTTTATGCGCGTGATGCAACGCGAAACGCGTATCTCGGTTTAAGAAGCGTGCTAGAGAATTTTATACTTTCGGTTCTGTCCCTCTCGGAAATTTTAGCTCGTGTGTATGGTCGATCTTTTCTTTTTTTTTCCTCCTCTCCCGCGGAGTGGGCTAATTTCTACAAAGTAGTATCGTCATAATGTGACGCTCTCCTCACGAATGCGACTGCCCACGTTTTGCAGAATTTTTTGAGCTGATGTCCACGTCGTTGTCGAAAAACAGTGTTATACCACAAGCATCATCTACACGCTCCTGGATATCGTCCTTCTTCGATTTCATTTGGGATCAAGTGGGCCTGTTCCGCCTTCCTAACGTAAGTACACGCAGTATCCGGTAAAAAAAAAAAAAAAAAAAAAAA
>QVNW01003873.1:0-27828 GCA_014825475.1 Pseudomyrmex flavicornis
GTTCAACTTAATTTGTTTCATTAAAATGGTCGGTAACCGACTGTTTTTTTGTTTTAAAAAAATGAAGATTGGTTCAGACAATATTATATGAAAATTTGGAATTTATGTCAGAACTTTTGTCTCGTGATAGAACTATCTTAAAAGCATTGAGAAAATGCCTAAATACCTTGTTTACATCTCACTGTAGCACTGCGCGCGTTGTGAAATTGGAAATGAAACAAGCGATCGTCTTTGAACGGAGAAGAATATATAGCGAGTTTCAGTTGGTTAATTTTGTAGAAGACATTTGGTTCACATTCTACGCGAAAAAATGGGTGACTCGTGACGCGAAAAGCAACAATAAGAAATATTCGTTCAAGACGGATGAGCCGGAAAAAAGCTTTGCAAAGAATATAACATATGTGTAATTATTTTTTTTTCTTTTTTTGGGAGAAGAATGGAATATAGGTCGCGCGGAAATAGAAAGCGAGAATGGCTCGCGAAAAGGGTTAAAACTGGCGCCGGCTAATAAGCTTTTGCGGTAAATTAAAATTTAATTCGCGCGATCGTCGAATCCAGCAGATCGGTTGTTGACACACCAGGAGACTAGCAAAGAGTTTAGAAAAACCCTGCTGTGCTGTACGGCAGTTCTCGAGTCGCGTGTCGCAAAGACGACGCATCTCAAAATTGAGATTTCAGGAAAGACGCGGAAAAAAAAAACAATAGATAGGTATATAGGTATATACGTTGAGATTGTGTCGAGAAGAAGATGGCTTTTTCGCGTAAATTTGAGAAAAAAAAGTTGTGCGAGGAAAAAGCATTTTCTTTTCATGTTATGAAGAATTGAAAACTGTACAGTACATGTATGAAAAATGTCTTGGATACATGTAACAGATTCTCTCTCATTCGTTTGTCATGTCTTTGTATTGTACCAAGAAATCTCGACTTAACATTTCAATGTAAAACAATTTTAAAATTTCTATGCGTATCGAAATTTAATTATTACAATTTCTTCCTTGCGTAACGGATGCTTAAACGTTCGTGTCACAAACGCGAAAAGAAAAACCAAAAACAAGGACCAAACGATGGCCACTTCCTGCGGTTTGTCCCGCGACATCGAGATCCGCGTGTCGTTTCTTCCGCGGAGCGGATCTCGCCGAGCTTTTCATCCCCGTTCATAAATCACTGTCACTAAGTTTGAACGAAACGTATTTTCTCGTGGAACCGGCATTTTTAAATTCGATTCGGTCGCACCGACGGGCAAATAGACGAGGTATGCGGGCAGACGGGCAAAAAGAAAACCGAGCCGCTTCTCCCCATTCTCCACGTACGCGCGTGGGAGAAGGCGAATCGATGTAACCGCGTTTGTCGCTGCCCGATAGCGGAGAGACTTTTACGAGAGGTCTCCGCGTGTACATACATATATATACACACGTACATTTTTACTCCGGAGATTTTACTCCGGGTCGCATAAATTCACCGGCCGGTATCTTGACGCGCGACAAGAAAGTACATGTTCTGCGTGTGCGTAAAAAAGCGGCGAACCGACGCACACCTCTCGCAGGAACTCTCCGATACATCCCAATCTCGTCGACAGAGAGAGTGGCGGCCGACAGAATTGGAAATTTCGCGAATTGGAACACACAACAATCGTGATCGTGGTCAGCCAACAATTCGCTCTATAGAGCGCGGCTTCTCACGTTTCGACGAGAGAGAGAGAGAGAGAGAGAGAGAGATATTTTCGACCTCGTGTAAACGTCGAGCTTGATTATTTATTTGTAACTGTTATTCTCCGCAATTATTATATTATTTCCGCAAACAAAATTCATCCCGAGCAAATACGCGCCGAGTACTTCGGGCATAATTTTTTTTTTATTTTTTTTTATATCTCGTAATAGTCGGAGAATAATCTCGTGCAATAATGATTAATCTCCTGGTTTCTTCTTTCAGATGTGTGTGTGTGTGTGTGTATATATATAGTGACTTTGAGAAACGCAATTTGCTCGTTCGTTTTCTTCGCCAGGTGTAATCGTGCAAACAAAAGTTTCTCGCACCTCCCATGTAAAGTGTTCTTAACTCGTGCTTTACGGAAATCTCATGAGGATTATAAACAGACTTTAAGGTGAAGAACTTATTATGGTAAGCTAATTTTAAAGTAATCCCATAAATCTCGAGAACGCGCAATGTTTATACAAGTATAATCAAAATAAAAGAATTGCGATGTATTCTCCAGAGAATTTGCGGTTTAAAAAAGAGTTTCAAATCCCTTCACGCTTGAAATAATATAATTATAGCAAAACGTTCGACGAAGATCGCAACTTCACGTTGCGTTCTCGGACTGCGCGTATTAATCACCCCCCTCCTTTATGTGTACAGCCCAGCTTGTGATAATGAACGCGCTCGATTTGGAAATTTCCGCGATTCGAATAACGCGGTCGTCGGGACGCGCGGTCGGCCGATGCCGGTATGCGATATATGTGATACACAGCACACAACTGCCAGTTTCAGCTGAGTGAGACACAACACGCCATGAATAAGTCTCTGAACCGCTCTTGTTGGTCCGACATTGTCAGCGAGAGCGGCTTTCGACAGCGGCTGTCCCAGCGCTCGATCTCTTCGTTTCCACGCCCCCTTTGTCACCGGGTCTCTTCTACGAGACCTCCCTCGTTATAACGCCCATAATGAGAACGTCGAAATTCAGTTCCTTCGTTCCTCTTAACGTTCCCATCACAAATCGCGACGTCGCGATTCGCACTGCGTCTTCACGAGAGAAATATCGACTCGCGCTCGTTCGCGTAACGATCATAAAGATCATAAATTAACGAAATTGTAGACAATTCTCTCTCTTTCTCTCTCTCTCTCTCTCTCTCTCTCTCTCTCTCTCTCTCTCTCTCTGTGCAAGAACGCGAACGACGTTCCACTCGATATCTATCGTTTTCGAATTGTCGCAGGTGCAAACTATCCCGGTGAATCCACAGATAGAGAGGCGATATTCCTCCAATTGCGGGACGACCATTTCTTTGTTAACATATTTGTATCGGAACGAATTTTCGTGATTGTTTTCTCGCGTAAGTAGATTGTACTTCCGCCCCACCATATCTTTCCTCGCCCTATCAAATTCTTCCGAGAAAGAATCGCACAGATTTACTAATAAATTTTCTGAACATAATTGCATGTTTTTTTCTCGAAAAAAAGACGTTCTTTTTGATTTTGTAACAACGTTTCTTGCAAATTTTGTCCGCGCCGACATTTCAAGCCGACTATTTTGACGCGCATTTTCACCTCCGTTGGAAGACTACGAGTTAGAAGTGCGGAGTCGCGTTATTCTTCGAGTGTGCCTCGCTCGACGGTAAAGCAAGTTCGCCGCAGTCACCCAGCGTAGGTACTGGTAATTAAAGTAATGAAGGATAAACCGCTCGAAGTAACTCGTGTAATTTATCCGCGTCCCGACTAGCTCGTTATTGTACTTTGACCTTCTTGCGCTCGAATTCACTTCTCTATCCTTCTCGCTTTCTTCCGGTACACGTTCAACAATTTTTATCGCGATTGATAGTCTGCAAATAATTGGTCGGTGCCCCAGAGCAGAACAGAGGGTTGGGAGCGCAGTGAAGCGCGTGATAATATTAATGTCGCGAAAACGCGGAAACTTGGCGCAAAATAATTTAAACCAAACATTTGTTCGGCAAAAATCGTACGAGAGAAATATCTGCGTAGGTAAATAATATTTTATAATAATCGATTGTATAAATACATCGACAATGTGTGTATATTTTAATAATATAATATTCATTTTGCAGATATTTAGAGATTTTAATTACACAATTATGTCTCTAACGCACTTTGAAAAAAAAAAAAAACAATTATCGACGAGAAATTTTCTCTGTCTCGTCGTCTCGCGACAAAGAGAGCTGAAAATATTTTCTAACAAAGGCGAACATCATTAATCTTCCGCAGACACATATTAATTAACTTTTTTAATTCACGCCGCGCGCATGCATAATGAACGAGAGTTTTTTCATCCCCGTGTATCAAGGTTGCGCCTATATACTTATATATATATTAAATAAGTGGACGCGGATGTGATTTTCAACGTCTTGGTATACACATATATATATATATATATATATATATATATATATAATAGACAGAAGTCACCGCAGCAAGGAATTGCGCACGCTGTAAAATTACCCGGTAATGTATGGAACACGCAGCGACGAAGTAGGTACGCGGACTCGTAAAAATTTCAAGCCGTTTTCTAATTTAAACTCCCGGCGCTTTCTGCTTCATTAAAGCCCTATCTTATCGAGCGGAAATATTCCGTGTAAATTGTGGTCTTAGGTGCGCCGCCGTACGTTTGCAAGCCGGCGGTTCTACACGCCGCCCGCCAGGACGAACATTATTTCCATATCGACTTTTGCGCGGGGCGCGCGTCCGGATGTCGAAAATTTATCGCGCGGCGAGTGCGCGTAGTGTTTTAAAACAATATTTTTGTAGAAGAAGGAGAAACATACATAAAATTATGTTCTCGCAGCGCACGTGAAATCTTTCTTTTTTGTTTTTGGCTTGCTGACGCGTTTCCAAAGTGTTGGCGAAGTCGTCTTAAACTCGCTAAGCCGCTATACGCGTTGCCGCGACACACGTTGTCCGTTTGTTGATAAAGAAATTCGTTCCTTTTCCGTATTTTTACGGAAGTTCTTATCAGTAAAACGATAAAAGTCTAATTGTAAATTCTCTTCTCCTCAGGACGCCAACGGGTCTGGAGGACGTCAGCAAATATCCGGAGCTCTTCGCGGAATTGCTGGCGCGTGGCTGGTCGGAGAGAGACATTCAGAAGCTGGCTGGCTTGAATCTCATACGGGTGTTCAAGGAGGTAGAGCAGGTAAATTATTATTTTCCTCTCTGTGAGGAGAAAACAAAAAGCAAAATGAGTCTGTCTTTAAATCGTCCGACGAAGAAAAAACAAATCTGAACGCGCGTGTCAAAAAAAAAAAAAATGAAGAAGTTCGGTTCTTCAACTAGAAAGAAGACGGGGAAGGGGGAGGCGGATTGTGAAGAAGGGCGATCGTTTTCCGCTGCGAAATATAACCGATGGCCTGGTTCGGGTTAGCCGAGTCGACCAATATCGGATTTAATAAAGCACACAAATCATGCATCCGGCCGGCACGGCACCGCGCGCGTTGCATCGTCGAACGGAGGGATGAGGTAAGGGGGGGGGGGAAAAGCCGGCCGGGCGGATTTTTGCTCTCTTGGAGCCCTGCCAGTCGTAGTAGAACCAGCTGGCACGATTCACCAACCCGTCTCCAATGGGAAGAAGGAGGCATTTACCTCTCTCGCTTGCTCGCATGCGCTTTTATAACATATATAGCCGCAACTACATATGACGTGTGTATTAAACGGCTCTGAAGTATCGCTCAGCATCGCTCAACACTGACGTTTCATAAGTACACTTCGCGCGAAAGATAAGCTCGGACGTTGAAGGGTTTAGTCTCATACGCATCTGGAAGTTGCATTTCTCCAGCTCGTCGGCGCTTTTGATTAAAAGCCAACGCTCGGACCGTGTTTTCTTACATGGAAAATTAATTATATAATTGCTATCCGTATAATAACAAAAGAGACCAAAAAAAAATAATAATAATAATAATTAATGATAACAAATATGCTTTTAATTTGTCATCTTATCGAATTGAATAGCGTGCGATTATACAACCCGCGTTGCGCAAATGCAAGCGGATTAAAGTTGCACCGCCCTTGCGTAGAATAGAGAATCAAATAACCGAAATAATCGGTCGCATTTTTCCTTCTCTCGCCATCGGTTCGTTTACCTAATTTTATAATTAATAATTTGCGAGCGCACAACAACGTCGAACAAAACATCGATATTGTACGGTGTGTTGTGCGTTCGCAAATAAAATCGTATTGTTTGAAACTCGCTCGTCGTGCTCGCTGTTACGCGCTCGAATGTTCATTAACCGAGATCGAATTAAATTTTCTCGAATTTAATCCGTACGCGCTTCTACACTTTGGCCACTCGATTAATGTCTAGTATATTTCAACGTGTTAAATAGCTGCGTTTCGCGCGCAGCATCTGGTCTGGCAGTCGAATGCAGATCATCGTCCTACGAGAATTCCGCCGCGCCTGAAAATGTTTCAGTTCCGGATATTACGCGATGGGTACACGCCCCGACAGGAATGATGTGAGAAATTATGCGCGCCGGATGTTCCGGATGTTTGAGGACGCTCGGAATGGCCGTTGTTGAAATTACTGTGTGATAATTTAATTGCGGCGCGGTGTGGTCAACGGAACCGCGCGGTTATTTGTCCGAGGCAAGAGTCGTTTATTATATTTAGAGAAGAATGTGCGCGCACATTTGACATTCGGATTGTAACGTAATAAACGCTCCGTCGACGACGACGACGGGGGAAGGGGGGGAGAGGAGGAGAGTGAGTTACGCGTGAAAGCGTAAATTTCGCGTTCATCTGGGCGCGATTCTCCGCGGCTTTCCGTGTAAGAACAAAGATCCGGCGCTGTTTGAACCGCGCTCTGCATCACCGAGGGTATTAAAATTATTATCTCAATTCTCTCTCTTTTTCTCTCTCTCTCTCTCTCTCTCTCTCTCGCTGATTTACCGCCGTGCGGTCGCGAAAAACCACGGCTTCGAAGAATGCGGGATCGCCGTCGCCGTGAAAAAGCTACGAAATTTCATCCTTGAACACAATAGAAGTCTAATGAGAAGAGGCGAGTTGCGTGTCGCGCACGCCGTCTTAAATTATTCCAATTTAATCCGCGGACGTGTGCGATTTTCTAGACTCGAGAGAGTCCCGAGATCTCTTATATTTGATTATCGAAATATGAAAATGTGACTCGACTTGTCACGTCGAGAGATAATTTGCAGCGTTCACGAGTCACGCGAAAATTCCGCGCTCTTATAACATATGAATGCAGTTTCTTCCGACTGAAAGAGAGAGAGAGACGACGAGTTGCCATTAATTCTCAATGTGCAAATACGCGAATAGAACTCGTCGGTATCTTCTTACCTGTGAGACACACACGCGCGCGCGCGCACACACACACACCTCTCGCCTGCGCTTCGCTTTTCTCGTCGCGAGAGAGTAAAGTCGACAGAAGGTTGAGCGAAAGGCAAATAATCCTTTGAGCAATTCCAACCCATCTCATCGCCGTTTTCCACTACCGCCACCACCTACCACCGTCGGTTACACGAGGCAGGCGAGAAACGTCGTAATTGCTGAAATAATGGCCGTGCCTACGGCACGGCGTGTGGCGGACAAAATGGTGGCGATTACGTTACCTTGAAATTCAATTCTGCTATTGTTCCTCTCACGAGAGGCGAGAGGAATCCGAAGGAACTTTGATGCTGTTTCGCGTGAGACCGCGGCCACCTTCCGCCAAACGTTCGCCGCAAGGAGTCGTGCTGTGGAGAGTAGTTGTGGAAATTCCTGAAGCGTAATGTAATCAGTGTCGTACACACCCGAGTTATGTAAATCGCCCTGCGGCTTTGAGACGCGCTAATGGCAAGTGAGAGAGCAGTGAGGGCGCCCTTTTCATTTTCTTTCGTGTCTCGAGATAAATTGCAATAACCGAGTTGCTCATTTCAGAGACGGAGACTAAATAAAACGTCACGCAAGGATACCGATGTAATATTTCTTGGTGGTTTTGTAACAAATGTATATTTATTTACGTAATTAAATTTTGCGAATTCAGAGTTGCGCAACAGAATTCTAGATAAAAAGAAACAGTTCGCACATTTTTTACGTTCAATTTTTTTTTGAAAAATGAGAAATTTTTCTATTATCTTCCCAGTTTCACACAGTTCAAATGAGACTATTAACATGTAACAAGTCTGTCCATATGCATTTGCGAAAGAAGAGTCTTTCAACGTCCATTAACATTTAATCTCTCAGTCGGGCGGATTCTTCGAAGCGCTCGGATATTTCGAAGAAAAAATTTCAATTTTAAAGCACATTGTGAATAGAAAGGGTTGACGAAGAGAAGACCATTACACCTATGAGACATCAGTATTGCCGGCTGGCGTTTATACCGCAAGTGCCGTAACGTTACGCGCCCGAGGCGCGAAAGCGACAATAAAGGATTTGATTAGACTGCCGACGTCCTTCTATACATCGCCCACTCATTTCCTTTCTCTGTTGTTGCCGGAGATGCGCGCTTCTATCGCTCTTTGTATTCGTTTAATTGGAAATCTACCGGGACGACAAAATGAAACTTCATCCAACGTTCACGTTAAATTCACGCGTTGGCGAGACAATGTTACGTAAAGATGACTTGTATAAACGCTCATAAACGCTCTTTTCCAAATTATGACAGAATCTAAAAAAAAAAAAAAAGAAAAAATTGAATAAAAAAATAATAAGCCAAAATACAACCGCAATTTTTACAAACAACCAAATGATGTAATAAACTTTTTATGGTATTTCATTGAATGTTACGTGTCTTTGTTACTGCCTTCCCAGAGACTAGAACTCGTTCAATTGAAAACTTGTGTGTATAAAGGGTGAAGTAAAACCAAAAAAATTATTTTACTCCATTGTTCTTATAATAAATCCATTAAAATTGAGGGAATTGCATATGAGTATTTTTTTTTATAAAAACGAAATTTAAAAAAAATTAAATTAAAATTAAATTAAATTTTTCAAAGCGTGGAAGAAATATAATTAGCTGTTTCGTCACAAAAAATGGAGATTTGACGCGCAAATATTGACGCACAGACAAATCAGAACAAATTCGAAGAGAAATTTGTTTCCCGACGCTATACAGTCGTCAATCAATCTCATTTTGCAATTGACATGTGTATAAATTGTCGTCGACGGATAGATCATAAATGTTAATCTCTTTTCGGGATACTTGTCTGAGAGACGCGCGCTGTGTGGTCGCATATCGCGACGTTTTTTTTTGCCATCACGGGGAGAAGAGCGGCGTGTGTCGCGAGCATCGCCGACGCGTTCGTCAGCCGTCGAAAGCTTCGTTTTCGGGTGGTAGGTTAATGGGCTTCACCGAAAATTGATGGTGCGCCGTGCATGCCGTGTATGAAATACGTGCGCATCGTCGATTTTTTTTTTTTTTTTTTTTTTTTTTATTTCTCCGCCTTTCTACAACGGAGCAATCGCGCCGGGCGCGCGATTTTTCCTCAGAACATTTGCGGCGCGCATATGGTCTTCCATCATCGCCGCGCTCATACCTCGCGAAATGTCAGCGCGAAGAGTCAAAATTCAGCCGACCTTTTTTGCATGCGTAAATCGCGAAAAATAAAGAAAACCGAGATGATTGGTTTTTTTTTTTTTCCCTAAACAAACGTGAGCAGCGTGTGTAAATGTCTCACGCGGGTGATTCAATTTCTCTGTATATTCAAAATCACTTTTGATTTTATTTTATTTTCCGCAGCTTGTTGCTATATGTTGATTTATGACGTCAATGTATCCCGAATTTATTTACTAGACAAAAGCACTTTTAATCATCGTCAACCATCGATCGATTTGCACGGTTGAACGGGTATGTACAACGCGCGCAAATTACAGTGAGTGATCGGTGACTAAACTATGATTGGTAGCATTGTTCCGAGCGCGAACGCGCTCGATGGAGGTCGACGGCATGTCGAGCAAAAGGTGTAAACGTATAAATCACCGTATAAGCTGCGCTTTAACAGTCAATAATTCATATTTACCGCGCCGTATGTGCCTCGTCTCTGTGTTTGCAGATTCGCGACAACCTGGCCGCGGAGGGCATGGAGCCCTTGGAGGAGGAGATCCCGCACGAGGACATAATCGGTCGCGATTACTGCCGTTACAACATAAAGCGTCCGATGACGCCTTAAGCTGCTGGCAATCCTCTTGGCGAACATACAATGCAAACACGATCGAGTAATCGAAGTGAAAATAAAGAGGGAGAGAGAGAGAGAGAGAGAGAGAGAAGTAATCAGGAGAGAAGAAAAACGGATCACTGCCCCAGTGGGAGCAAAACTCATACAACTTCACCTCCAATTTCATCATACGGCGACCTCTCGCATCTCCCAGGACGATTTGGCGTCCTCTGTGCACAAATACACACACATAAAAGCTCTCTCATCTCTCTCTCTCTCTCTCTCTCTCTCTCTCTCTCTCTTTTTCTCCCTATCTCCTCTTACCCCTTTCGATCTTTTCCTCAACGATACCCACACGATTCTCATCTTTGTACGTAAGTAGATAGATAAACTCGATTTCCGCCGGAAATCCCGAATCCGTGAGATGCGAATGTTCGCGAAGGATGTCGAGATATCGCGAAGGAGATATCGGCCAGTGGAACGTCAGTACCGCGACTAAAAGGCTCGATACGAATAAAAATTGCGGCTGGATCCGATTCCAGTTATCGCCAAGTTATTTCTAGAGAGATAAGATATAATTTGGCGAGTGTTGGCAATTTTATCTTTTAGCTACTATTAGCTCCACTTGCTTTACTATAAGAGAGAATTTAATGTATAATAAATATATATTTATTATTCTATTTGTACGTGTGTGAACTCTTTATTACTAATAAATACTTTGTTAGTAGGCAAAGTGTTTGCCAATTGTTGATCAAATTAACAAATTTTTATGAAATTCAAATAATTAGCGCGCGAAAACGTTTTCATAAAAAAAAAAAAAAAAAAGTTGTCGACGGAATTGATTGAACGTAATTGCAGCTCTCTAGTTGCCGGTAGAAAAATTTAATATCAATATTATAAAGTTATAACATAAAAATTATTTTTTTAATTTTTTCGACCTGCACATCGATTCCGATTCGTTTAATATCTAAAACAGTTCACATCGCACATTTATTAACCATATCCGATCTGATCGATAATAGAAATAATAAACGCGGTGTATTAATGAAGCGATGGTCCATTAATTTGGAAGTGGCACGAGTAGTGCTATTGTAGTGCTATTGATTACTCCAACGAGCCATTGCGCGAGCCATTGTGTAATTTAATTACTAACACTCGTGGCAAAATCAAATGCGTCATACACCGTATGATGAAATATATGCAAAATTACCATTGCTCAGCGACAAACTTGCAAGTCGCCCGCAAAAAAAAATTTTCATGCAATATGTCAAAAATAGAATTTTTTATGTGTCACATATGTGTACATCAGGCTCGTTTATTTCAATTTATTCAACTTGTTGTCTATCTGCTTTAAAAAATAATGCTTTTTTAAATTAACATTGGAGAGAGAGAGAGAAAGAGGGAGAGAGAGAGAGAGAAAGAGAAAGAGTGAGAAGAGTCTTTACAAATATAAAACAAATTACAGTTCTGTATAAAATTGATTGTTGAAGATCGCAAAAAGTGTGACTGACATCTAATTACGGGGTTGCGGTACTGATACGTGCACTTGTCATGCGATGCTTGAACAAAACGCCTCGCGTGCTTCGTTGATAAAAGAGCCGTGCCCGGCTGTTGTTAGTAGAACTGTCAATAGCCGGAAAGTGGCGAAACTCAAAGAGCGAAACGCGCGTCGAAATCAGCAACGAAGCGGAAATACATACTTTATCACAGCGAAGACCAAAAACACGCGTTTGTATAAATGTTTACCAATTTAGCCAACGAGCATACTCGATGTTAAAAATTTGTACTCAGCGATTTTTCCTCGTCAAAGCCGGAACCAAGAAAAAAAAACCACTGTTCTAGTCAATAATTTCATTATGTATACATACATCACACACGGCCGATTGCGTGTGACCGAATCTCTGTGCGGACGATTATTCCGAGTACGAATGGACGATCGGTCGGTGGTTGGAGTGTATAACTACGAACGAAAGTTGACGTGCGTGTCTGTAATGTGTGCGAATGACAACTTGTACATATAGTACCTGAAGTCGAAAAAAAAAAAAAAAAACATATTATTCCTCCAGCACGGTCAAGCCGGTCATGTTGGAACACGAAGCACCGGATCGTGTTGTCGAATTGTTTTTTTTTTTTTTTTACATCTATTAAAAAGCGCGCACAAAATTGCGATCAATGAAAAATTAAAAACAAAAACGAAACTTTATGTTTATCTCATCGGTTCTTTCTTTTTGTAGAAATGATCTTGTTTTGTCGCATCGCGATTCCAATTATGGCAGGCTCGACCAATTATGATCTTCGAGGAGTTACGAATGAGGCTGATCGCGAAAAAACATCTGCAATGGTGTCGAACAAATCGATTACATTGTGCTCGACAATGTGTACGTGTATGTGTAAGCCTTTCCTGCAATTTTGCACGTGTATCGAAATTGAACGATAATTCTTTTTATTATTCTATAACGTGATCACACACACACACACACACACACACACTTTTTTTTGTCTCACACAGTTCTATCCTCGCATAAAAACTTTTGCACTGAAATTGTATCATAGCGAAACAAGCTTTGATGATTATATCGGAGCTCCGAGAAACGAACGCATCGAACATTCCTCATATGACGATATCGTCGTTAAGTATCTTCATTACGTGGCGAGTTTCATTTTAAACGCGGAATCGTTTGAAAATTAAAATTACGCCATACGTCAGAAATGCGCACGGATATATCCGTGCGCAAGTTTTTTATCCTACAAGCAAAAGAGAAGAGACTTAATTACGTTTTTTACTCACAGAGAGCGCAATATTACATTTTACAAACGTGTTGTACGTGTAAAACACAATGTAAAAGAAAAAAAAACCGTTTATATACATTCCATTTCTATCGTTACGTAAAGGGCAACACGATGCAGTGCAGAGAGAGTTAATCGAGCCGATTTTTTTGCGGAATCTCTCGCGAGCGAGATTCAAACAGCCGCGTTCTCGCGCGAGCGGAGAGTATACTAGGATCGATAAAAAAAAAAAAAAAAAAAAAAAAATTTATTGGTATCTAAAATAAATCTCTACGGCAAATCACAAGAGCCGTCGTTGCAAAAGAACGACCGAGTTTACATTTACTTTGGATCTCCCTTCCTCCCCTTCCCTCTTCCGTGAATATCACGTTTTTTTTTCAGGAATCTCACAATTTCGTAAAAGAGACTAACCCCCGTGCGGGGGAACAAGCCGACAAAAAACACACCGACGATCAGGACGCTTGCAGACGGACGGCATTATTCGCGTGAGAAGAATAGGAAGTCGTCAAGCGGATGGGAACGATGGAAAAGTTGGAAAAGACACCGTCCGGATGAACGCCGGACGGTTTTTTTTTTTCCCGAGGATTAATTAATTTCCCGGCCATTCGCGGGACCCTAACGAGCTCGTTAAAAAGTTTCGACACGTTTGGATTCGGATTCGGCTGCGAGAAGAAGCATTTAAGCTTCTTTTCTCCGCCGAACCGGAACGGAGAGCAGAGTAGACGAATGGTTTCTTCGCGCTCCCCACGGGCCCATATCTACGGAATCAACTACTTTTTTCCCTTCCCTCCCCCCTCATCTCTACTTCCTCTTGTACCTCTCACGACCTATCCTCTTTCTCTCAACTGTTCCCGCGTGTCCCTTCATCGCTTACTTCAGCAGCCGTTCCCGTCGCCTTGCTCGCAGCTCTCAACTTTTTCCTGCGGTCGTTCGGTTGACACTCCGCCGCGGCAACAAGGAGAAAACGCGAAGAAACACAGGCGATAGAGGAAAATAAAAAAAAAAAAAAAAAAAAACTAGCTGCGAGTATAAAGGGGCGGAGGGCGAACTGGCGCGAAAGGTGGCGGAAACGAGGAAGCCATCTCGGAGAAACTCGCAGGAGGGAGGAAAGGAGAGAGAGCAGAGCCACTCTTTGTTTCGCCTGCCGGCGAGATATCGGCTAAGTTTACTGTGGAAACTCGACCTATAAATTTCATCCCTTAATACGGGGGGCACCTAGAACGTATAATATGAAACCGGCGAGTTATACCTCGCGGCCGTTTTAAGAAACGCCGTCAGGCGTTACTCACCCACGGTCCGCGTTTTCCCGGCCGGAATTTGTTGGATTTGCAAAAAGTTCGCAGGACGATATTCCTGAGTGCTTCCGCAAAGTGAGACGCGGAATAAAAAAAAATGAGGTCTTAAAGTTAGGAAAATTCTCTAGCCGCATTTCTGTGGGAAAAAAAAAAAAAAAATAGGGAAAACACGCGATGCATTATTTTACTTGCACACGCCCAAAGTTATTACACCTAACAAAAACAAGTTTGCGGCAGCATTAAAAATATGTTGTGCAGATGGTTCAGCACATAGTTCATAGCGCGTGCGAACCAAAGCGTGATATTATTTTACTTTCGACCGTGTGAGTGAAATAGTTGTTTTGTTTAATTACGTAAATAAAATTATAATAACTGAGATAAAATAAAGAGATAAATTTATATTTTGAATATAAACTTTTATAACAATATTCACTCTGAGAGAACGTAATCACCCGTAATCGTTATTGTACGCGTGTAAATATACATCATCAGTTAATTAAACGATTATTTAAATAATTAATTCTAATTTAATTACTTAATAATAAATTGATTTTTGAGTACGTGCAAAAACGGTGCGTACATGTAAAAAACAAATTCGAACGAATTTGCTTTCGCGTTGTAAGGCAATTGAAACGTAAACTCATTATTATTGTTATTACGAGATATCCAATAAGAGTCATTATATATATATATATATATATATGTATATAAAGTAGTTTGACTGGTTAACCAATGAGCTTTGTTTGGAACATTCGAGCGCGAGGGAGAAGCGCCCGAGGTGAACTAAGATCAGCCAAAGTCGCGCCACAATGATGGTGCAGATCAACTATATATATATAGTAGTGATCTGCATGTATATATATGCATGTATATATATGCATGTATATGTATATATCTCGAAATTTCGGAGCGATACAAATATATGATTCCTGAGGAATCTCCGCAGTGTCTCGATGTGGCGTCGAGAGATACGGCGAACCGCTCGCTTGGCGAAGCGCGGCGTTGGGATTAACGTCGCATTTGTACGGAATTTAACCGACACCGGCTCCAGGATTCGGTTTATACGATCAAGAAATCGCATTTCGTCGGTTGAGGTAAGGTTTACGATTCGGTCAATCGTAAACATTGATTGCTCGGCCCTCACGGGGGGGCGGGGGCATCCCATATAACCGTAGTTATCACGAAGACGGTAAGACACACAAAGACACATACACACACACTTCGAGAATCGATCTCGTGAATATATTATATATCGCAAAGTGATTGAATCAGCACGAACGCTATCTCGACTTAATCCCGTTCGGGCCTGTGATGAGCGCGTAAGTGATTGCTCTGCAAAAGAAACCGCTACCACTCCGTTTAAATTAGAGATGAGAATATAGATTGATCCGCAATTGAATTCAATTTTCGGGATAAAAGCTACTCTTCTTAAAGAGAGAGACAATAACCGCATTAAAATTAACGTAACGTCGAGAAGAAGAGCGCGGACGACAATGACGCAAGAGAGAAGACGTAGAAATGATGAAAAAAAGAAAAAAAAAGATTTCTCTTTTTATGAAAGAAAAAGCGAATATGTAACTTGTCTGATCAACTTCTGAACAACATGATGAAAATTTAAGCGAGTGTAAAAGTTAAATATGTACAATTAACGTTTTAAATTTAATTCTCCACGAAGACGTATTTTTTTTTTTTGGAAATTCGATTTTAAAAATTAAAAAAAACCTGGCGTTTTTTTTGTGAGTATTGATACGTCGAATTCTGTGAAATTTGTGAAATATAAAGCTCCTCGTTTAATTATTCATAGCGATCTTTTGTTATTCAGTAGAACGAAGCGTCGTTATACATAAGATATCCGCATGCTTTATTTTATGTCCGATAGCTTTGAAAGAGAAGACACAGCTGTACAAAGCTTCATAAATAAGACAGCGAAACATCCACCCACAGGCGTAAGCCTACATGATTTCATACATAATTTATGCGGGTGGCATATATTTCATAAATGATCGCGAGCGTGTTTCCAACATTTTATACGCAATATTTGCACCTTTCCTAACCAACGCGAACCAACGTATCATCACAACAATTCCGCGAATGCAAACAAGTTCATTTAATGTTTGAAAAAAAAAATGTATATATATATATATTTCTCTCCGGCAGTATTTTTGGATAGTAAAATATTTCGAACACTGTATTTTACATAAGACAATTGACACTCTCCGATATGTTTAGAAAAAAAAAAGCATCAATCTCTTTCACAGCATGCGTGAAAATATAGTAACGTGTTTTCACTGTATTTCTCTCTAAAAATTTCCTTACCTATAGGGAGTAAACCAACCAGTAAATGACCAAATTGTTGAATCTATGTACGTTTAGGGATAATCCTTGAATAAATTTACTTATAACAACTGTTAAAATTACATTTAGAATTAATGTTTTTTTTTGACATATATACATATTTATAAAAGTAATTACTTTTTTGTAGTGTAAGTATAAATTAATTATAAAGTGCAACAAGCATAAAAATGATCGCACACACCCATACTTATTTTTAATAAGAATTTGATTTCTTACTGTTTAAATGCTTTGCATATCACCGTTAAACAAAAATAAAAACTTCTGAAAGACAAATAAACCTCGGTTATAAACATTTAATAATTTTTAAGCCTATAATTTACATTGTTGTGTAATGGTCACTTACCGGACAGTTTATCATTTTCAGAAAATATATAAAAAATGATATAAAATAATGATATAAATATATAAAAATTTTTGAAAATATATAAGTTTACTTTTTATCTTGCGCAATTATCACATCTTGGTGTGTGCGAACAAATTATTATTCAAATCTTGCATGATTGCACGTTTGCGATTGTCGTCGGACGAAAAGCACACGTATCTCGCAACAGATCGATCTGTTATTACGATCTGTATATTTATATCTCTACTGCCCTGGAATAACGGCAGTGACGCGATAATACTCGCAGGTATCATCCCCTCGAAGGCGCATCTCTTCGAGCAAATAAAAGAAAAAGAAAAGGAAAACGAGGAGCGGTAAGACGCAAGGATGGAGTTACTTGTCGTTTCCCAGCTCACGTTCTTGGGCTTTGCGCGTCGCTCGTCTCGGAAAATAGCTTCCGTTTACTTATTCTTCTCCTCGTCGCTTTATCGATTATACGTCGACGACAATCTTCTTAATGAGACGAAAGTATCTATGGTTTCTTGATAAAATAATAAAACTATTGTTCCACCAAAGATGCTTTAAGAATGTAGTTTTTGTCGCAACTTTTTTAACGCTAATTTTTTTATATTTGTTAAGACAAAAATCGAAACGTAACGCGCAAATCATTCATTCGCGATTTCTTTGTTGCGTCGCGATTGCAAAAAAACCGGGCCGTATTTCTTTGCGCTCCGCCGAAGAAAATACTGTCCTCTTCTCCTTAATTTTTATGTTTCGAAACGGAATAGCCATTTTTTCTTCTTTCACAATGTAACATTGTGCTACACTACACTTTATGAGCTCTGTACGCGTTCGTCCGTCCGTTCCTCCATTCGCTCATTCGCGCGCGAGTTTTCCGCCGCAAAATTGAATGCCCGCGGTTTATGATGCGCGGAATTGCGTGTCGTTATCTGCCGGCAAGGGAAAATGCGTGCAGATGCGTGTGCGGATACGGCTACTAGCCGTTTACGATCCACGCAAGTGCTGCTAATGCTCCTCGCGGGTCGTCTACAAGAGGTCGAACGAGCTTCGAATGAGATCTAGCGGGAACAACGCGGAAAATACGAGGCAATTGTAGCATCCGACGCGAGAAAGAACTTTCGTTACTTAATTCTGCGGATATAACGCTAGATAGATGTAATGCAACTTAATTCATCATGTAAAAAGCTTCTGAAAAATTTTAAATATATTTCAGAAACAAATCCTTCAATCTTGTATTTTTTTTTTACCGAAATCTCGAAGTAATTAAAGCACGTTAAAAATTATTGATATTCCGTGGTAGATTTTATTGGACGCGCGCAAAACTAATTTACAATATCTCTTATTTAGATGTTATTTCACATTCAAGCATTCCGTAAAACAATCATCTCCGAACGCTGTCACAAACCAAGGCGCCAGAAAGTATTATACGCTGTGCCAGCTTAACCTTTAAAGGACGGGAAAATTTTGGTTCAAATCGACCTTTTAATTTACCTGAAATGTATGTATAATTTTATCGGATTAGTCCCATCCTCTAAAGGTTAAATAACAATACGAAGATTCTTTTACTCGGTACTTTATAGTACAATTCGATATTTACGGAGCAGTATATTTCAAACTTACACTCCTTTTTTCTAATCTTCTTCCTAATTTACTGCCGTCCCATGGTGAGAAAAATGGCGAACTTCGTTTTTTTTTTTCACCTTTCTCGTTTTGGGCGCCAACTGAGCAAGATTTTTCCGCGGAGTTGCGCGTCCGCATGAATTACGTAGTCGTCGAATCGATTCTTAATGCAACAGTAAAGTCTAATTCCATGTTTGGTAACGTGTGATTTATGATGACATAGCGTATAACTTCACATTCGAGGATTTACGCGCATAAAATTTAATCCTCGCATTTTCCGCGTTTACGTATTTTGTTCGTATCTTTGACGGAAAAACAGGAAATCAAACTTTCGCGCGAGCATCGCGCTTCGAAATATTTTCGAGCAATAGCGACACATAAAACTGAACATTTGAATAAATCGATCTGATATTCATCTGATTTTCATATACTACGTATATTGTGCCAAGCTAGCGAAAACCAATAATTTGCACACAATTGAAAAAAAAATAATAAAAATAAATAAACATAATATTTGAAACTAAGAAATATTTGAAGTCACTGAGAATGAAATTGTATCCTATTTTTGTGTAACATTTAAAGTAAATCGATATCGCCGCTACATAACATGTGGGAATCGTGTCGCAAATATTATTACACGTTAAGCTCGCGCGATTATTGCTCGGCCCAAAATTGCGTTAACAAACTTTGTTTTGAATTTTCGAGCAAAATCGCGCAGATTTTGTGTCCAACAATTTTGTTTTTTTTTTCTGCCGAATAATTCCGAATAAACGCAAGAAGTGATATCGACGATGAAACGCGACGTAATCTACGTAAACGGGAGCGAGAGAGATTTCATAGCCCGACATATTTCACGTCAAAATATGTAAATTCTTGTTGCGTAAAAGCGCGACGCGAGAGATCGCAGTGGCCATAATGGAATTTCGAAATAACGCCGCCGGTCACGCGTACCTTCCGCGCAACGTAAAAAAATTTCGCATTTTGCTCCCGAACGGAGCAGTATAATATCTTTATACGTGATGTAAACGCCGCATTTTCGAAGGGACGAAAATTTCGATTTGCATAGGAATTCGCGCAGGAATTTGCAGGCAACTAAAGGAATAAATGATTGGACACATATGGTCGAAGAAAGCAACTGCCACTTGTTTTTTTTTCATCGAAAAATATCGGTTTTATTCGATTATTAGACTCTGTTGTTTGTTAAATGACGCTAATTTGTACAAAACGATGATTACACAGTACGATATAAGGTACCGTGCGTCGGTAAAATTTTTAAAACGAATCGACAAACGGTCAACGAGAAGCTCCCGCAACGACGCTCTTTCAAACAGACAATACTGAATAATAGACTTTCTACGGTATACACAACGAGACCCGTTTTTCACTTCTCTTCCAAGTGTAACAATGATACAATATACTATAAATTACTTTCTCACAGTGTAACAATCGTGCGAGGGAGGTACATTTTCAAGCGTGAGGCCGTAAACAGCCGAGCAACCGATCAACCACTGTCCTTATTACCAACAAGAACAAAGATTATGGCTTAACTTAACGAATCACGAGATAACAAAACGTACGTACAAAAATAACGCTTGAAGTAACGAGGTAATCGGGGAATTCTGTCTTTCGTGAAGGGAGAAGGGGAAAGGATAAAGAGGAATTCCTTTTTTGCGAGAATGAATGCAAACACCTATTCTCAAAAAAATTGGTAGATTTTCCTTTCTTGCGGTTCGTCCGAGATCTCGGATAAAAGCGGTGACGTAAAAAAAAAAAAAAAAAAAAAAAAAAAATTATTCCCTATCGCCTCGAAGGAACAGTGAAAGAGAAGAGAGGAGAATAAGACGAAAAGTAAGCTCGACTATGGTTGAAGGAGAAGGAGTGGGTAAGGTTTGATCGGGAACGAGATAAATGGAACAGCTCGATCTCCACGTGACTTCCTTATCCTTCGTCTCCTTGTCTTCCTAGTTGTTACTGGGCACCTCCCGTTTCAACGAGCCGAGTTCCTCAAGCATGGCTTGCAATCCTTCGGGGACCTGTCCGGCGTCCAATTCCTGCGTCCACTGACGATACTGTGGAAAAATAACAAATGGTAGCGTGTGTAAAAGAACGTAAAGCTTCGTTTCTACCGCATCTTGTTTGCTCGTAGCTAACCTAAGCCGTTGCTGGATTCTCAGGACAATCGGAAGGATTTGGGGAACGACTTGATGGACGTGCAGAAGCGACTCTTGCGTTGGGACTTTTCAGCTGCTTCTTCTTACTCGTAAAAACTATACTTCTCATTGATATATATGTATATATCTCTATGTATACATATATACATATATATATATAAAGAACGATAGCTTCTACTAGATATCGACGTCAAATATTTTCAGAGCACTTCGTTAACAAGCGTCCCGCCTGGCGGAGAGAAAAGAAGCCAATACGACCTATCGACAACCAACAGACAGGTAATGCGATTTCTTGGTTTCAAGCACTTTGTTAGCGAGGTTTTGTTTTTCATCGTATTCCATTCGATATAACAGTACATTTTTATGAAATGCAACGTAATAAAGCAAAACGGCGATTTTTTTTTTTTTGTAAAAAATTGTGAATATTTTTCCAAAAAATTCTTCGAGGAAAATCCATAAAAACAAATTGAACAATTGCATACAGAAAATACTCGAGTGACTCCGACAAATACAAATGCTTTTCTGCTTGCAAAAGTAACGCGCGCGAATGCAAATAATATTCCCACTCTGTTCCTATTACTAAAGAGCGAACCTTCGTATTTCGCAAGCACTTTACACTTTCGCGAGTAACTTACTTCGCACTTCGGATGAAGGTTAAGGAAAGGTGATGAGAGAAAAGAGTGATGGAAAAGAGTTACAAGGTTTCCCAGCTACCGAAGAATTTACTTTGCTTTATGTCTGTTATATACGCGCGTTTGAGATATAACTAATCCTGTGAAAAGCTGCTAACGTATATTTTTCTCGTAGAGAAGAAGTGAGAAAATGTCGATATTTTAAAAGGTACCTGTTTTACATTATACATATACTTATTTTCATTGTACACACAATAGTGTTAAAACGAAAATTGATGCAATTCATTCATATATAAAAAGTGATTTAAAGTCTCAAAAAAAAAAAAAAAAAATCATTCCGCGAACATTTTATCTTACCACATTCAACGCCACATCTCATCCATATCAATAAACAATTTACACTACTTTCAGAAAAGAAAATCCCGAATTCTCTCTTAGTAAGTCATTAATTCTCATTCGTTCGCTTATGAGAAGAGAAAAGTTTAAGAAATGAGAGACTCACCATCTCGAGCTCCTTACGCAGAGCGAGCACCGCCTTTTCTCGGTCAGCTACAAGCTCTTCCAGGTACTGATATCTTAGCTTCTTGCGAGCACGGCACTCCCTCGCGCTCTGCCGGCTTCGTTCTGCAACAGAAATAGGGAAGTGGTGAGAAAACACCGATTCGCAACGCAAGAAATTCAATATATCTGAGAAACCGAACTTCATAGTTTAGCATTTTTCCAATTTCATTGGTACTTAATAATTGTTTCTGGTTGTTAACAGTTTTGTCTACAATTATTTTACATTGTGTTGACAGTAGAATTAATTTGGATTTTTTGTGACAACATTAAAGTTTTTTAGTTGGCTATCTTGAAAAAAAAAAAATCAGACGAATTTGTAAAATGTCAAATCATTGAACTTAAATCGTTAATTATCGGATGTTTTACCCTAGATCTGCCCTAAGCGCGCAACCATCTTCAGAACCGAGTTGCCGCGACTAAATTTTGAACCGAATTCGCGCCGAAGATAAATTTTCCGACGTGAGAGATCGCGACGCAATGGCAAGTCGAGCGTGTGTGGCAGATACACACACACACACACACATATATGTACACATGTTCTTTACAGAAGAACTCGACGCGGATTCAATAATGTCGCGGAACGCTAGCTTTTGTAATGAAAAAATAACCTGCAACGTTCATAGTTTGTGTAGAAACGTTCGCGAGATATACGGTAAACAACGTTTGTTGACTTTGTTTAAAATACGATCTTTGCAAATATTGAGACATTCGGAAAATTTTTTTTGCATTCTGTCAGTTTATTCAAAACTTTTTTATAAATTTTTTTTTTAAATGAAAACCGCACAGTTCGTAGTCTGAATTGTTCGCGAGATACAGCAGAAAAAAAACGAACGAAATGAATTTTACTAATAACTTCACACCTCCGAAGAGATTTGTTAGATATCTCGTTGAGAAATTCTTTGCTGGGCTGACTGAAATTAGATTTTGAAAGAACAAATATCTTTTTTTTTTGGAAAGTACGTGCGCGCCAAGTATAATAGCGCGTATAATAAATGTCTCTTATGATGGAGCCTCGCGAACGTGACATAGCTACGTTCGTGACTCGTTCAAAATCACTCGCTTTTTACGCAACAATAAATGTCGCTCGTTTCATCGCCGACTTTTAAGGCGAATCGCGCGGAGCGCGGTTGATGTGGCCTGGCGAAGAATTTTCGCGGTTAGCGGAGCGGCGATCGGCGCTGCAGCAACGTCGCGAATTCTATCGGAAAAAGATTCGTCGACGTCTATTGAAGCTGACGCGCGATCGGCGTTTCGTCTGGGAAATCGATAGCAGCGCGGAAATTAAGCGTTCTCGCACAGTCAATTTGCGGCTCCATTTGGGATCTCGTTGCGACGGCCGACATCTGGACCGAATCGAGGTGAACTCCCTCCCCTCCCCCCGAGCGGGTTTAAATAAAGCTCGTTTCCGTGCCGGGGGTAAAATGGAACCCTCGACTTCGTTCGTTTGCGCGCGACCAAGAACGGCGCACCAGGAAAGAACTCACGCGCAATTTCCGCCCGGTTGCCGCGAATCCACCGGATGCACTTCCAACGGATGGATAGAGGACAAGTTAGAAAAATACGATCGCTGCAACTTTTAACGTATGCAAACCATTCAGCGAAAACAGTCCCTGCTAGAGAATCACACAGAGATTAAAAAAAAAAGCTTTTTAATAAACTTTTGCACAATAACACAAAAGAAAAACAACTTTGAAAAATATACAGCAATAAAAAAAAAAAAAACAAAGCAACCAACTCACTTTTAAAATATTCAGCTGTTTCTATGAAAAAAAAAAAGTAATATAGGGACTATATTGTAAAGTTTTATTGAGTGTGAAGTTTTATTCTCGATACTGAAAAAAATATATTCATAAACTCTTCACACGCAACATTCTCTATTCGCAACGATCGAAATCAAACGCAAATTTGTCAATAAGAAATAAGATAATTTTGAAACATCTTCCGCAGAGATTGAAACAGCCTTGATTTCTAAAAAACCAAGCCGCATTGCGGTCGGAAGAGATAAAAGAAAGAAATAAAAAAGAAACTAACCGCGAGACGATTATCAAGTTTCCCGAATGAGAAGGCCATGCGCATGTTCCGGAAATAACTCCGTGAAATTACTCGCTGTTGGTCGGTGCAACAGCCATGGCAAAACGTTAGCAACAGTAGCAGCAGCAGCCAGCAGCAACAGAGAGCAAGTTAGTTTCTCTCCTCCTATTCCGCCTTTCCTTTCTCGCCTTTGCACCGGTCTCTCAAACTCTGTTGCAGCAAAACGGTAGAATTGCAAAATAGCCGAACATCGTGCAGCGTCGACGTGGCCGGTAATCCTCCTCGTTCGCTGGTATCGAGGAGGAGCCGTCGCTATGCGCGGATAGTGGGCCCGGATATAAATATTCATTTGCGAAAGAGATAAACGTTCGTACAGCGACTCGCGCTTTCGGACACGACGCGAACAAGCGACGCGAAACGACATGTTGCGCAATCAGCGGATACGCGCTTTAGCGGGAACAACCGCGCGCTACTGTCGCCAGCTATCAAACACTTTAATCAAGAGACGCGGTAGTGTTGAAAGAGAAGGGGGAGAGAGAGAGAGAGAGAAAAGAAAAGAGAAAAGAGCAAAGCTAACGCAACGGGCCGAATGGCCGGTATCTGCCGGTCACGTTGGCTTCATTGTGTCGTGGTGCACAGCATTATCTTTTCGTTTTGTGTGAGTTTTCGCACCTTGCAGAAATGCGTTAACGAGTCGAGACTCGTTAAAAGTAGATAAAGTTAGTCAGTAATAACCGATATGAGTGAAAATACTTGTAGTATTTTCTCAAGTCCGAAATTTTTTCCGGCGCCAATTTTTTCACAACGCTGAATTTTTCAGAACTAACATATAGAACAATAACGCTTTCCTTATGGAAAATAAATTTTTTTTTTTCACTCGACAAATCTCACGTTTATAAATCCAGCAAAACTACTTTGCAATTGCAATCACCATAAATTAAATTCAAGTTAATTATATATAATATACGTGTTTGTCTATGAAATCAATTGATAGATATATACATAGAATAATACGGATGAAACAAAAATTTAATCAAATCAGTGATTAATCTGTGATCATTAAGTAATCTATGATAATAATGACATAATCTATTGTATAAATTTGTGATAAAATATTAATTAATATCCAAATGTTGGCAATTACTATCTGACCAAGATAATCACAGATCGTTTAGTTAACACTTTATCGTTCAATCATATCGGTAGAAAATTTCACAGTTATGAAATATTAATTCTCCATTCTTTTATTTAACGACATTTAAATAAATAAATTATCCAATTTTATTAACGATAAATGTTGATTTTAATAAATAAATGAAATACGTATGTACACATAAACTGCAGACGCAATTTATAAATTAGCACAATGAATCTTAATTATTACATTGTTATTTATAAATTTCTTCATCGATCGATCTCAAAAATAATAAAATTATTTCATCGAATTATGTTGAACCACTTACTTACCGAGCTTAGCTTTCATGTCCGCCTTTTCCGCCGCCTTCCTTCCAGGCTTGCGTCCCCTCTTGCCCCCCTCTTTCCGATCACCGCGAGATCCCTCCTGCAAATAAAACGACAAGACGAACAATTATCGAGAAAACTTAAGCAAGTAGATATTAATAGCTATGAACAAAATTATCATATAAATTTTCTTCACGGCATTTGTCGTGCATTCTCTCTCTTCTCCGAATATATATACATTTCGCGATGCCGCAGCGACACAGAAAAGATACATCGCGCCATTTCGCTAGAACCAATCCATTTTCGGTCTGATCGGCTTCACCAACTACATGTAGATGCCAATAAATAATCCCACCAAGAGGCGTTCATAATTAATGATCGTACGATAAGTATATTTACGCGCTGCAACCACCGCACAAACCACCGCCGCGCGCGACGGTGACAAATCTTGCGCGCGAAGCCGAGAGAGCGGCATTAAAAATTGACGCGTTGCAAAACGTGCGGCCGGATTATTACGCGCCCTACCGAAACGAAAGCGCACGCCATGAATAATTCGCCGCGAGGTAATTTACGATTCAATCAGGCTGCGAGACTATCTTCTACATGCTCGCGCGCACACGCACGCACACTCGCCATAATGCCGCTTGATCCGCGTCGGAGTTTCACTCCGATTAATATCTTGAGCGAGACACGGCAGTATCTCGTTTTCAATGGAAACAAAAGCTCATTGTGTCGCAAAGAGTGGAGAAGCTGAGCTGCGCGGCAGAAAGGGGAAGATAGATAGAGAGAGAGAGCCTTGGTTGAAAAGCTCCGGGGATGAAACCGCTGTCTCCTCCGTAGTCGATCGTAAAACGCAAAAGGGGGATGCAATCGCGGTCCCGCTGAACGATGATATCGTCTCCCACTTCTCCGCGGCCACAAAAGTGCAACATGAGTATCGTTTAATATCCGCGGTCAAACGAGGAGCCCGATGAACGTTCGCACATTCTTTACGAACACAAAAGAGATGGAAAGCGAAAGGCGCAACTCTTCGCGTCAGATACTTTTTGCGGTTTTTGTTTTTCAGAACTAGCTGTGTAATTTTTAATACAAATTTTCTAATTTTTACTTTCAGTTTTTCTAGAGTAAAATTTACGAGAAGATATTCGAGATATTTTTGTTACGTGATCCCGAGATTAGTAATAGAGTTTACATTTATTCCGCAAGCACACACAGTAGACTTTTCTCCAAACGGAAAGGCAAAACATCGCCCCATGTTTATACATATATATATATTTTTTTGTTTCCACAAAAATACGTGAAATATATACATACATAGGCAACATTTTGCATTTACGTTTTTGTTCGTTCCGCGATGAGAAAAAACACGGGTTCGTATTACAGACAATCTCAACGCGACGAGACAATTATCACAGTAGAACAATTTCGGGGGCCTTGAAAGTAGCAGAAAATCACCACGGCGAGTCGTGCGTCAGGACGACGGCCTACCGATCTTGCCGACATAGCCGTGCTGTTAAAATTACACATCCCTCGAGCATGGGTTGTTGCGCGGCCGGCTTTCAGGTATGCATACGCGTTCAAAGGTGACAAAATACAAATTCCGTCCCCGTTTTAGAACCGCTGTTTACCGCTCCGACCTCCGAGTCGTTCTTCTCAATCTTATCTGGTATTAAATCTCCCCGAATCCCATTTCTCTCTCGCGAACCACTTCCGGCTTCTTTACCCTATCTCGGTCCTAATCATTCTCTTGTCGGTCACCACGTGCTCTCTTTCTCTCTCTTCCCGTCATCTCTACATTTTTGCAGAAGATAATTGAAACTGATTTTCCGCAAGTGGAAAAATACTTCATAACTTCGAGCGCAAAAACTGCGCGAGTGAGATTACGCACTGCACAAATCGAGACCGCAGTGCGTACAAACACAGAGAGTTGCTCGCTGTAATTATTTTTGTTTTGTTTCGTTCTTTTTGTTTACGTATCACAATATGTAACTGCGAGTACGTGTAAACATCGCGCTAATGAATATAATATCTTTCATGATATTTTGAAAATATTTCTAGCAACGGATTTTTCTTTCGATCTATCAAGGTTTCGATCTATTTTCAGATAGAAATCTAAAACGCCGAATAATAAAAGTAACTTCTATTAAACGTTTACTAATTTTTCGGACAAAACTTTTTGTAAAACATTTGTAAGTTTTGTTGCAAGTTGCGTAAAAGCAGTTAATCAACGATATAATGAGCTTCGAAGTTTTATTGCTTATTTACCCTATGACAAGTCGAACACAGGAATAAGTTTTAAGTAACAGTACTTGTAATGAACGATAACGCCATATCTCTAAACGGATTACCTCGTGAAATCGTATCTGGGTCACGGAACCAAGACGATCGACCCGGCTATAGATCTCTTTCGGAATACGTCAGACATTCGCTGACACAGAAATTTCCGTCTACTTTCTTGTGTCTCTATCAAGTGACACTTGCACATTCCCAGCGCAAACACGCTCGTTATAAACTCCAAATTCAGCTTTCTTTTTCCCGGGCACGACAACCTCTCAACAATCTGTGATCGATATCGTCGAAGAAACAAACTCTTCTCTTCTCGAGAAACTTGACACAATCGTTCACGACCATCGCTACGAAAGTATTTACGTCGTACATACATCGTCGGGACATGCGAGGTGTCTGTGAAGTTAGCACGACGTTTTATTAATTACTAAAAACTAGTGACAGTTCTAGTAGCACTTTTCATAGTTCTACAGTTCC
>QVNW01003874.1:0-11748 GCA_014825475.1 Pseudomyrmex flavicornis
CTTCGCCCTCGAGACGCGGGGATGACAGCCGCTGAATAATACAGCGGGACTCGCGTCGAGGTTAGATATTCTTACGATCACTGGGAACCCTTCCCTTCCGCCGATACACGACTAAATCGTCTATTATTCAGGATACGGCTTGAGCATTTTCCCCGTTCCCGATCGCGCACAAGTATATGAAGTCCGCCCAGACCGGACATTGTTAACGGCATACGTAACCGCTCCGAGCCCTTTACGAGAGAACGCGGATCTTACTCCCGCACTCCTCGGAGAGATTTCAGTGATAATCGCTCTTGGCCACTTGGAGCAAATTTTACAGCTGCGAATTGCAGCTGGATACCGCGATAAATCCTTGAGACTTAACGTCCTCCTTTGCAGCTCTCGAATCTATTTCTTCGCGCATTATCTTATGAACCTACGAGCTTCTTGGTCTTCAAGTTTTCAATCATAAATATATAATGAATATTATATATATGTATACATATACATATAAAATACGTGGGAATCGCGTGCTATAGAAGATAAAAAAAAAAAAAAAAAAAAAAAAAAAAAAAAAAAAAACAAAGTACGAATCGATAATATAATTCTCCATAATTAATAGCAGTTATGGTCTTTACACTTCTATCTAAAGTAATCCATATGTATATTCTTACGAAACTATATACAAATCTATAAATTATTCTGCAGATTTACTCTGTTTGTAATTCGTACCTACCACCGTTCTATATCCCCGTCTTTCGTCAAACACTGTGCTTAAAAAAAAAAAAAAACTTTCCACAACGAAACAACTCCTGCTCGGACTGTTCGGAACAACATTCGAAGATAATATTTCGCGTTGCGGGCGATAGTATGCAGTTTTTACGACGTTTGACACAAAGTTGACTACGTTTTGTCCGATAAACAAAAAAGAAATTTTCGATTGCACACGCAAACAAAAAAATTTCTACTGTCTCGCATAAAAAATTATCACATCTAATAAAATTCGACGCGAGAGCAAATGGGTCTAAAAATCTCAAGTATTTTTATACCGCGGTATTCTCGTGATAGACTAATCTCGAGCGGCACGCTCCGAAAGAGTCTCTCGTCTTGCTGTCACGAACTGACAGAGCAATCGAATTGGTTCCAGTAGTTTATTCTATATTCTCGATTTTCGACTCGCGACACCGACCGTATGTTCTCCTTCCTCTCCGGGGACTCTCTTTTTCTCTTCGCAATCGTTCGTCCACTCGGAAGAGCGGGTTAACGAGATCGGGGAACATTTTAAAAGGACAGAGCACCGCTGTCGGGTGAGGAGGTGCCTCCTTTAATTATTCAGGCGCAATTAACACGTCAATAGGTCCGTTGCACCTGGCTGCTGCGCTGTCTTCCGCCAAATATGTACGTACGTTCGCGAGAGATGGCGCAGCCAAGCTTCCGCTCTCAAACGTCTTTCCCCTTTCTCCGTATTCATTTATAAGCTGTTTTTTCCACTTGCCTTTAACATCTGTTTTCTTGCGCAAGGGAACGCTTCTCTCTTCTGTTGTTTTGTTTTTGCTTCATTTCACACCTCATTTTCATTTTATTGCATTTTAAATATCTGATACGAAATCTCTCCAGACGTGACTATGGATTATGTTGTTCCGCGTTGGTTCAATGGCTTTCCTTCAACTGGCATGTTTACGCTTCGTAAGATGATTAAGATTTTAAGATGTCCTTTGAGAATAATATACGAATGCCTCTTGCCTTTCTTTTTCTTATCCTGATTTTCTTAATGTATACTTTATTATAAAATCAATTATGAAATTGCCATGTTTTGTGCTTATTTGCGCTTGCTTTCATTTCAATTTTTTATATTACGTACGTAACTTTCCTGTATGTTTTATATTATGATGTGTCACGAGCGAATTTATTAGATAGAGATTTCACTTATTTCTATCATCATTTTATAAGAAACAGCAAACTCAGCACAGCAAAAGCGCAGCAATGTTACTTTAGTAACAAGCTTCTCGAATATTGATGACTAATTATTTTCACGCAGAATCGTATTGATGCGCGTTCGCGTGCGTACCCGCATGTAGAGATTATACACTCCGAATTATCGTCGCCGAGTTAATTATAATCCGCGGATCAGCGCTCGTACGGATTAAACGTATTTCGACGTAGCAAACATAGATCGCTTTACATCATTAACATTCTGGATATCATTGCGCGCTTCACTTATAGAACGCGCTCTCTTCTTGTCGCAAAGTTTTGCCGCGACGTTTTATACGCGACAGCGCATAGACATCTTCAAGTATTGATACCCGATTGTTTTCCCTCCTTCGCGTGAATTTCGTTCGCGCTTGTTCCTTACCTCAGTGACTCCCTTCCGCGTCTAAATGCGTCGCATATACATATAGGATCTATTCAGAGATCTTCAAAACTCTGAATTACTTCACAACTAAGCAAAGTCGCAATTAAATTCCTAGTACTTTGGGAGGCCAGCGAAATATTCGCGAAAATGTTGCAACAACGGTCGGATACATGATGCAACAACGGCATATAAAGAAGTACCTTTTTCCGTGCAACAGCAACGACGACGACGACAACGGTGGACGCTTATACGCGTCGTAAAACGGCGCATCGAATTTTCATTTTCGTTCCTCTCGTCTTTCAGATATTTATGGAGATTTGTTCCCGTAGAATCGCCCGTGAATAATTTCGCTCGCGGATGCTTTTCCTCTTAAACGGCGAGAGGACGAAACGGCGCAGAGGAACCCCGGAGTTTGATGCCGTCCAAGAAGGTTCTGCTTTATTGCTCGCGACCGGTCACGCGTCCGCGTAAATAATGTAAGAAAGGGGTTGCAAAATAAAACTCTCGTATGAGCGCGTGTCGAGTTTTCCATCGTGTTTCGATCGTGTATCGAACAACAAAAGTCCGATAAGAATTTAATTCTTTTTTAATTTGGCACGAGCGAGACAAAGGGGTCGCGAAAATGGCATTTATGCAGCGCCGCGGATATAGTTTTAACAACTTATGGAACTCGTTGGAATATTCCGTATGCAAGAGTGCCGTTCTCACGAGGATAGGTATAATGTTGAACGTTCGCTTCTCCCTCGACCGATGTATCCCGAGCGAACGATCGTAGCCGTTTCTAACCGGAATATATAATAATTTTTCGCGTTAACACGAACGCGTGCTTGATGAAATTCGATCGATTCTGAAAGATTATTCGAACCGAACGTTTAATTTACAACAATTTTTCACGAATCTTCGAGTCATGAGTCTCAGATCTAAATTTCATCGGGGTTTAAATTTTAGAAACCTTTAGAAATTTTTAGAACACCACCACGGGAATTTAATCTTCTGAACACGTTGAAGCTTAATCGCGCGCGCGATTAGACGGTCGAGACTTTTACTTTATTTCTTTCTCTCGATGGGTCTCGATGCTTCTTCGAGACGTCTTGTAATGTTCTTGAACCTTCGATCTTTCGATAGTTCGAAAACGACAAAACATCGCGCGGACAGGTATATACCTACGGGCAACTAATTTCTTGGTCCAGGGATAGGATCGGAAAGGATCCGTTCGGAGGCGCCATAAAGGTAGCACTCGCTATCGACAACCTTGTCTTGCGGCTCTATAGGTACCACACACAGGTCCATGTACGCAGGTACATATAGTATATACAGGGTGGCGCCCGAGCGGGAGAAGGAGAGAGAGAGAGAGAGAGAGAGAAAGCGAGCTTCGGTGGGGAACGGGGATGAAATGCAGGGTCGCAAGTCGGTATTGTCGTCGGTTACAAATCAAATACCCGATATCATTGTTCGGTACAAACCAACCCATCCACTCGCTCACCCCTTTTCCCTCCTCCGCCGGTCTCTTCTCCCGCGTCCCCTTCTGCAACGTTACCTCGTGCACAACCTGCACGCTCCGCAGCAACTACGACTAATAACTACTGGCAGCGTGTGCGACCGTGTGCGTGAATGTTGCACGAGCACAATGCCCGCGACGACGACGACGACGACGACACAACGACGGTGACGACGTGTAAGTGGAGAAAACATTTCTGCTGCTCGGTATGAAGTCCTGTCATAGCAGCTGAAACACGCTGTACACACTGAGAGCCCATGAACAACCCTTTTAACCCTTTACCACTCTGTTTCAAAGTACAGTTTATACAGGATGTCTCAGAACTACGCATCTTACTTCTTGCTTCAATGTGTTGTAAATGTCAACTTAAGAACTACGATAGACAAGTTGAGAAGTATACATTATTTTCAAGTTTTAAACAATGGAACTGGCTAGTTTAAGCGCCAAGTGAAGAGTATCAACACATAAATAAATTCACAAAATGACTACAAATTACTAGTCACTTAAAAAAAAAAAAAAAAAAAAAAAAAAAAAAAAAAAAAAAATTTCATTAATTTTTGTGTCGTTATTATACATTTGTTCCTGCGCGAGACGTATCTTTCAAACTTCCGACCAATCTCACGGTGATAGACGTGAGATCCTGTTCGTGTGATTATGTTCGCGCGAGTGTTTTCATCGGAGCGTAGTCATCAGCCGCAAAATCGGATTGATCTCGTCGTATACGAAGGGTCGAGACTGCTCTTCGTCGTCTTCGACGCCGGATTCGCCGCCATGGATTGAAACGGATGCGCGTAATGCTCTGATGTATCTCCGAGAGAGCGCGTTCTTGGGGGAAATTTCCCAATCGCGCGCGCCTCCCTCCCTGGTAGCGTGGGAATGTGACTACTCAAATTAGTTACACCATCGAACGCGATTCCCGACGGGCGAAATGTAGCTTATTGCAAACCTCGCATACTTTCTCCCGACTATATATACGATTCTTCTTTGCATACTTAGAGTTTGCCTTTCGCGCTTAGATACTTCGTAGTTTCATGAACTTTGAAGTTTCAAGTTTATCTTCGAGACTAAAAATGATCCGTTAATTTAACTCGGAGATAAAAAAAAAAAATTATTCAGTGGACGTTTTCTGACATACATATTCCATTTATTCGATTTCATTACAACGATTAAGACTGTTCTACATTTTTCTGTTGTGTGAACATCGTGTGAAATTTAACAGCGTGAACGTTTCGACATCCGATGGTTCTAATCGTTATAAGATGTAAATGCGAAGGATTATGTGGGAACACCGACGGCATTCAAATGTCTTCTTGGAAACAAGAGACTGTAGTGAGGGAAACGAAAGCAACTCCGCGCGAATGTCGTCGCGAGGAGGCGTCGCGATACCGCAACTCGCGTGCGGTACACGCTCGCGTCGTAACACGGCCACGATAATTAATCAACGGGTTAATTACGGCTCAGTCGACGAGTCTATTTTGGCATCGGGCGAGAAATATTCACGCGGATGGCTTTTCTAGTCGCGAGGCAAGTTACGGAAAGAGTGGGAGGAAGGGAAGAAGGAAGGATGGCGCGAGAGGACAGGGAGTGAGGAACACAGGAGAAGAGAGACACGACCGGGAACGCTGGATGGACGAGGGGTTGCGAACAAGGGGGTGTTGGGGGAGGGGGAGAAGCAGAGACTCGGCTAGGCACCGCCACCCCGGAGCGGGCGATTAATGATTCAGGGGCAGAATTTCGCGATGCTGAAATATTAAGCGTATAACCCTCTCGTTCTCTGCCACTCCCGCCTCTCTCTCCTCCGCTCTTACCTCTTCTCTCTGTCCTTCCCCTTCACCCCCCGTCTCCGTGTTGCCGCTGCCCCGTGCTCCCTTTCTCTTCATCACCCCTTCGGCGCTTCTCCTTCGCATCTTCTCTTTCTCTATCGCGCGCAAAATACTTCACCATCCCTCTCTTCTTCTCTTGCACGCTGTCTCGCATCCTCGCGTCTGCCGCGCGATATACGCACGGTCCTTTCAAGTTGCACAAGCATGCACACACGCGTACTGGGTGTTCTAAAAGCAACATTCTTGGAGATCAAATCAAGAAGAATAATAGAGTTATTTCTCTCTCTTTCTTTCTCTCTCTCTCTCAATAGTTTTTTAAATTAATTTAGATTAATTTCAAGACGACTGCAATTTAAAACAAACACTTCAAAGGAATTTTACTTGAAAATTTAAACCTGAATATATACGCAGAACGTTAAAAAGAAAAGAGAAAAAAGTTTTGATAATTCGTTCTTTTTATTGTGAAGATTCACAAAAAAGAGAAGCATATTTTAAATAATATCTTTCAGACTTTTTTCTTACAAGTATATACAGATGATATATACATTCGACATTTAATATTCTGCGAACAAAGTTACAGATCAGCTACACTTGCTCTCTGTCGTTATTTGGTTTTTGTTAGTGTCGCGCTTACACTGCATACACTAAGAATGAGATATCAGAATATTCGTACTTTGATAAGAGAAAAAGAGACCGAATTAAAGTGCAAAAAGTGTAAGTGACACAAGAACATTGTTTGCATCGGAATCACGCTCTGCACATAATCCCACGTATCAAGCTGCATAATTGACGCTGATAGAAAATCAAAATTAAATTGAATAATTAATCCTCCAATTTTGTTCTCAGGAAAATGTGAACTTTGAATAATATAAGATATCCTTCAGGACACCCTATATACCCTTTGCTGTTCATGCACGCGTTTGCTCGCTCGCGCACGCTTAGCCACGCGACGGCAGCATCATCAATATTTCTCTTTGCTCATTGTTCTTGTACAATGCGAGCGCAAGGCCGATGCCGTCTCTGTAATGCCGGGGATGTGCCAGCGTCGCCGGAGCAGGTAGCGATTACCGTGGAAATGGCTAATTTTAAGCCACCTCTCGCGGGAGAGACGCGCGTGGCACAAGACAAGACGATCGATCGATCGTTCACAATGTCGCGGCAAAATAAAGACCCGATCGGAACTTTCTGATAGTTGTACAGGCACTGAATCCCGGGATCATATTTGCCGTCCTACTTTTGTGAGATGTGTGTCACACGATCGTCGTATTATAACAATAACTATCTTGAAGACTCTCGTATCTGCGCGGAAGATAAAACGATTTTTTAGAAAATTATTTCAAAAACGTATTTGTTTCCGAATACAAATCGAAAGTTTGAGAGCAGTACGTTTGAAATTAATTCAAAAAGAGATTCGAATACTTAGATTATTAAATTACCTGTTCTGAATTTTTACTTCGGACAACAAATCGTTTTATTTTTATTTTCTAATATTATACCTCTAATATAGTACACGATGACGATAAACAGAAAACGTGTGCAGTTAATCTTTGACTCTCTTTTATAAGAAATCTAGAAATATGGTTTCCAGCGAAAACGTATGTAGAATTTTTATGATTTCATATGCGCGCCGTGTAAATTGTTCTGTATCAGCAATATATTCTACACCGTTTACATTACGACGAGGCTGTAAAAGTCCTTCCTATTTTATATTATACCGTAATTTCAAGTTTATTTCCTTAGTTTCGCAAAGTTGCGAGATTAACGAGAGTTGTCGTCGAAACTTCGTCTTCGAAGATATCGCGCGGATATCTCGCGCCGAGAAGTAAAAGCTGGCCGTTTAGAGTACGTTTACGGCGGGCTTGATGCGCGATTCTGGACGCCCTTTATATACGGTAGAAAGATTTTCCGCCGCGTTAGCCCACACGGCGCGCTGCGTTACAGGTTGAAAACAGTTACAGGTAGAAAATCCGAGCGCGTTGATACTTCGCGCTTTTATTCCGTCGTGCGCCACGCGCTCGCACATCCATTTTTTTCATCTCGTATTTTTTCATAACTTGCCCCCGAGAGTGCGTTGTCGGCGGAACGGCAAAATTGTTGTCCGACCCTCTTTTCAATCGTTCGAATTTGTCGCGCCCGATATTTCAAGATCGATCGAGAAAAATCTCAGTCGCGAGATCATTGTCGTTTAACCGAGATTGTGATTGGCGATCGTCGGCGAAAGATTTCAAATTTTTCTACAAAGAATTTTTTCAAAGAAGATACTTCGATCAGGTCGAAAATTTTCCAGCCACAGCGGTGGGTGTTAGTATACTGTTTGCAGTTAAACAATATTACGTAGTAAAATTTATAGCCCTTCCTCGGCTTGTGCGCGCCCTTACAATGCGCCCGCCTCGTCCTACACAGGGGTGAAAGTATCAACGATATGAGAAATACGGGTTATAGCCAGCGCTACCCTCGCAGCCACGCTCTCGCGATGATGCACGGCTTAGCGAATGCTGTCCTTAATGCGTTTTTCGAAACGCCTTAAATAACATTTGCAAAAAAAAAACATGTCGGGATCGTTTGCACGTCATTGTTCGAGAGATAAAAAATGACGTTCGTCTTCCAGAAAATCTGCATAGTTGTAAAGAGAAAAAGGTTACAGTTACTGCTGCATCTATATTTTGTAAATATTATGCCAACATAAACCGTGTTACGGTAACATCAACTCTGATATTACATATTTGCAGTTCGAATAACACAGCAACTAAAATTATTGCTACGATAAATATAAGTCGTGTATATTCGCGTTTTTACAACGATAAATGTATTTTTCTTGCAGAATGTGTGTAGCATCTCATTTCGTTGTTCTGATAACTTTGTGAATTGTTTTAATAGTTTAATAAATATATAAAAAAAAGTATTGCAGGGAAAGATTGACTTTTATATGTAGATTTTACAAAATAAAATGATAGTTCGTAACGAAAGAAATTTGAAATGTAATGTGTATTGACATGTAACGTATGTGACGTTCTATGAGAGATAAATATTTTGTATGTATTACTCAAAATCGTGTTAGAGCGAGCAGTTTTCCAAACAAGTCTTTTAAAAATCGACGAGTTTCGAAAACAGAAAATTTATTAGAAAACACTTTTGAAAATCAGAAATAACGTTCGAACGATCGTGACTCTCCGAGAGCAGAGAGTCCACAGTCGTCGACCAGACCGAGTCGTAGAAAGACAACGCGTAATACGTGGATTAACGCGAAGAACATTATTGTTAAACGTTTTTTAACATTAATATATGTACTTAATTTTATTAAATCTATTTTACTTTTAAATACATAGATTTTTCTACAGTCCCCCTTTTCCTAGTATAATAGTGAAAAAAAAGAAGGGAAAAGTTTCGAAGTTCGACACGTGGAAAAATAACGTACGCTGCAAACCGAGCGCGTCGCATTTATATGTTCTGTAGCCCGTAAAAGGACGATATTCCTTCATCAGAAAGCCCGTGGGCGTCGTTATACGTCCGCATACATCCGACTCATTCGCACTGTGTTTGGCCTCGCCGTCGTTACCTCCGTTTTTACGCTTCTAATATCGCGCATACAGCTTTACATGCCACACTGGCGAAGGGGTGCGCGGAAGTATCGGATATAGGGGCAGTCGGTTTCGAACGACGACAGAAATCGAGAGTCCGCATTCTTTACGGCGAAATTCGCAGTGCGCCGGTAAATCTGTATATTCAGAAAAACGATTTTCAGGAATTTATGCCTTTAACAAGAAGCCAATTTTTGCATACATTTTTTAAATGTTATTCTTCTTTTATATGATTATCGTTACTTGCCTTTTTCTTACATTTTTCATACTTTTGTTACTGACAGTATGTTTGCGTATAACAATAGAGATTTTTAAGTCTAAAATTATTTTTTAAACATATTACCGTACACGTGTACAAATTGAGATGCGAAAACTAACTTTCTTAGAAAATTAAATATTGAACTCTATTAGCATTTTTATACTTCTTGCTTTATTTCGTCAATCTGTTTAGACTACGTATCAGAATCTGAACTCCGTAAGAAATTTCGCAGCTTCGTTCGACGCAATTGTCAAGATGAGATTTTTTGAGAAACGATCACCCCACACATGATGCTCGCTATTACCAAAATTCGAGCTAATAGCCAGTTAGGGGAGTTCGGCCAGCGGCTCGCAGGAGAGGGTTGGACGCAGGACTGTCTCTCTTTGTAGCCTTAATTCGATTAAGACCGCCATCTTTCCCGACTGGCACCGTCGACGTCGCGTTCGTAACTCCGTTATCGAGGCACGACTACCCAAATTCGATCGTCAATATCATCTTGTTGGTCCTCGGGAGACGGCAGACGGCAAAATTGCGTCGACACTGAATAATCGTTCTTCCTTTACATTCCCAATTACTTCGCCATGTACCGCGCTGAGAGAAAAGAACAAGATAAATTTCTTCAAGAAACAGTTCGCGGGAGGGCGCAAAATTGTTTATGCGACATATAATACTTGAAACTACTTTTGGCTTGAATAAGGCAACATCAGAATGAATAACAAAAGAATTACTCTCTCAATATGAACTAGACCTATTCTAGAACAGTACATGTTGTAATATATACGGATGATTAATATTATATTGTTGCTTGAATTGAATGTGATCTTTTTCCTATTGAGTTTATTTCTGGTGATTTTTATCGTGAACACGTGTACTCGCGCTATTATATAGATCTGCTGGTTCCTAAAAAATACCGTCGTAGACTTTGCGCAAAGTATCATTTATTCGTCAACTTATGACGCTAATTTATTACGACTGTCTTTATTACGAGAAAGAAGAATGGCGCGAGTAATCGACCAGTGTAACGCGGTGTATCCAGACTCATTTAAAAGATACGGTTAGAAGGGCGCGCATTCCTACTCGTTCGTCTCGCCGCTATCAGAACAATTGTTATTGTGCGCAGGTGCAATAAGATCCTCGCACTTAATGCGCGAGAGTTTCCCTGGAAATTCAAAAACACCGTCCCCGTAGAAGTCTCTTGACGCTACTGCCGGCAGCGTTCGTTGAACTCACTTACACCCGCTGTAAAAGAACGAATTCTCACAGTTTTTCATAGCGCTCGCTAACTGAATAGTACAAGTATTCATATAAATGTCCGTGTACTTCTGTATGTAAAAACTGCAGTCCGAATTGAACTCCAATCTGCTTGACATTGTCAACTTCAATTTCGATTTTACAAAATTGGAGCATACATTTCTTCCATAACTTTAGAGTTGAACATACAAGTGTTCGACAAAACCCACGTTCACATACGTTTCTTCTTCGCTTTTCGAGATTTTATAGCTTATCTAGATATCGTAAACTTTTTAGATAAAAAATGTCATTGAAAACTTTTTCAGAAGTATCACGTTATCGACTCGCTTACGTCTCGCTACTCGCATAGATACAACCTACTTTCCCAGAGTACAGATCGCGCGATTTTTTTTTGAATGCATTAATTTTGATGCGATACCTGGGTAGAAAGAGAGAGCACCGTTTCCGTCATCAACAGATCGTCGTCGGCGTCTTCGTCGTCACCGTACTCTCCACTGCTGCTTGGCAGTAGGTACTAGTAACGACAGAACAACCACCACCACCACCTCCGCCATCAGCAAAGCGCGGCCTCCTCTCATCATCATCAGCGGATCGCCGTTTTGGGAGGCCGATCAGTGGGCCTCGCCGGGGCCGATGCCGCGTGAGAGAGAAATTCTCTCCTTCTCGAACGGCGAACAAAGCGAGACGCGTGGTCTCACGGGAGGCCGCGGGAGTAAGAGAGGCGGTATGAGGCGGTCTCCAGGGGCGGCGCCTGTCGGCGCGTCCGATCGGAAGGCGAGGCGCGCGATTGGCTGGCGTTATCGCGGTGCGAGGGGAACGTGAGGACGCGTGAGGTACGGCGGCGGGCGCCTCCACCCGCGCGCGTGCAACGTTGCCGTCTCCTTGCCGCGGTACGTGTGTCTCTCTCTGCTGCCGCCGCCGACGCTACTGCCGTCACGCCACCCCTCACCGCGTCCTCACGCGAGCGCGCGCGATATCGGCCGCACTACTACCGCCGCCACCACCGC
>QVNW01003875.1:0-12747 GCA_014825475.1 Pseudomyrmex flavicornis
GAGAACGGCTTAGTCAGTCAACTCATGCTGTCTTCATCATAATGTTTTTCTTCTCCGTAACCGTTGACATGTGGCGACGAGTTTGAATACAACCGTCGATAAGCTTTTTTGCTGAAGATGATCAAAATAAATGATCGAAACGTCCAGTCATTAACAATTTTTTAAGAGTTGCACTTAATTTGCCATCTACTCTCACCCGTGGTATTCAGCCTATTGGTTCCTTTTTTACCATAAAAAAAAAAAAAAAATGGAAACATATTGATTTTTCGCCGAGGTATTCGAGGTTTTAAAGTCGCTTGGATCTCACAGACTGGCCAACTAGTCGTCATTTTTGAGGTCTGAGCCGCGAAGAGTTGAGTGACAATTTTTCTATCGATTTGATCTTCCAGAGAATTACATCGAGGCGATATTATCTCGAATATAAATTGCAAAATTATTTCACTAATTTAAGCTGTGATGTAAGTTGGTCAAAGTTTCGCACAAGCGGCATTTTAAAAACTAGTACAAAATTGCGATTGTTCTGATAATATTGAAAAAAAAAAAAAAAATTGACTTTAAAATGCCAAGTAAAAAGTTTTTTTTCTTTCGCAGTTTTTAACAAGTATTTTTATTTCCTATCCATTATATCTTACAATTCTTTTATTACTTGCTCTCTTACGCTTCTTTTTTCTTTTTAAGTCATCGTATCATCCGCGACGACGACGGCGACGTACATACCACTTTTTAAGAAATGAAACATGTTATATAGCGAAACGCGGGAAAGACTCGAAGGAAAAAGGGGTCAGCAACGAAGCAACGAAATTTACATACACACACACACACACACAGAAGACTTTCTTTACTTTATATCCGCCTTACCGTTTATGAATTATGAAATAATTTCAAACGTCGTGCCGCGTTTCTCAGAACGCGCGCGCGTTAAAGCAGAAATATATTCCTTCTCCCGTAATTACGCTTCATAAGGTTCCTGTGCGCGATAATGTCTTGTAAAGTGCCTTTCGCGTAATGGCGGTGTGGAACCGCGAGAAATTATCCCTTGCTTCGTTTTCATGTCGTCTAAAATTAATTTTTCCGCCGAAATTAATGTTCAAAATTAATCTCCTTTCTTTTTGACGACCCGCGGCATTGTCGAGTTATCTAATTCACCATATTCCTGAGTTTTCTGAAATTTATATGTCTCTTATACGCGTGTGTGTTTGTGTGTGCGTGTGTTTTGCACAATGTGCGACGTACACACAGATTTTGTCGCACGCGAGATGACGTATGCCTCAAACATACATATTAATAAAGCGATTAATAAATTACATAATCTACCGTATTGATTAATTAAAATAAGTTTAATTAATCGATCAGGTCGTAAGCAATAAATAATTTATTGAAGTTAAAATTTGTGTGATCGCGCACACAGTTCGTTCGTTCGGTTCGTTTTTCTCTCAACCGATCGCGTCTCTGAATAACTATATCGCGAAATGTTAAATCAAAGAAATTACGCGGGAATTCGCGCCGTGTGATCGTTACCAACAATTGCGCACTTCTTACTTACTTTGTGCCGCTGAAATTTCCCGCCCCTCATCCCCCCCCTCCCCCGGTTATTTTTTCACTACGAAAGAAGTACAACCATCGAAGCAACGGAGTGCATCCTCGAAGAACATTTACTGTCATTATTCTAACGACAACATAAGTAACACTCGAGCTGCTCGATATAGTTTCGCGCGCGCGACCAGTGCGGATTCGTTCCAGAAGCCTCTTCGTCGTAGTGAGAAAAAAAAAAAAAAAGGTCTTTGCTCGAGAGGAAAAAAGCGGATTCGAATCATCAGAATTTCCCGCGTGCTGCTGCGAGTAATGAAAGAATAATGACCGGTTCTCAGAAGAAAAAAAATAGACAACCGGAGGGAGGGAGGAAAGTAGAGAAAAAAACGAGAACGAAAAAGGACCCCAGTTGCGAGCGGAGACAAGGGACGAGGGAAGAGAGATGCGACGCCGAGCAGAAGGAATAAACGAGAGCGACAGATCGCGTTAGTTTTGCAGCGAGATGGGTAAACTTCCAGTTAGCGGGAAGCAGTTTTGCCTTGCTTCTTTTTTACGCAGCTCTCAATCCCCTTGTCCGACCTATTTCGTCCTTTTTCTACCGACAGCTAGCTCTCTCTCTCTCTCTCTCTCTCTCTCTCCGCTCGTTCTCGCAACGTCTCTCCACGCAGCCGCAATATCGCGATATTACCGGCCACAAAGGTAGGAAAAAGATGTGACATTGCTTGGCGTTTTGCTGTAGATTTCGCTTGTCTCTACCGCGCGCGAGCGTGTCTAAGTAAAAAAAAAAAAAAAAAAAAAAAAAAAAAAATCTGTGTTTGTACTTAAATTGTAATTATGAAAAATAATAAGAATATTTAACGGAATATTTAATGAAGACAGTTTCGAGAGTTGAACGAAGTCGAATCTCAATTAACGCTGCTCGCGAATTTTTTTCAATACGTCCCGCGCGAAACAGCTCGGCAACACGTTTTCTAATTCTAATTGTTTGACATCATTTGACCAAGAACACGCGGACAATATGCAGACAAAAATTGATTTTTATTACAAACAAAATGATCAATCACTCGGTCGACGAAATACATAATCGCAAATCGCAATAAATATATGTATACACGATGACCGCGCGCGAGCGTGTCTGCGTGTTTTTTTTTTTTTTTAAACTTGTGTGATGCGAAAGCTCGGTTGTTTCTTCGTTGAGGTGTTGAAAATTCACACATTACATTTCGCACGTAATAAGCATCGCGTACACATCAAATTATTGTCGGTCAAATTGCAATTAACCAAAGGTGTTTACCATCGGCATGCAAAATGCAACACCACATAATATTAGCAATGTTCGGAGCACCTGTCGGAGGTAATTTCGAACACAAGTGCTACAGACGCGCAGTCAATCTCGGCCTCATCCCTGACTTACGTCAACGTCAACCTCCTTCTCTCCCTCCAGCCATACCTTGGTCGAATCTCTCTCTCTCTCTCTCCTTCTCTCTCTCTCTTTCGTGAAAACCCCTCGGGCTGTTTCCCGTGAATAATATCGGCCAGGATGATAGAACAGACTGGGTGAATATCGATAGAGCTTAACGTAGCAATCAGGCGGTAGTTTCCTTCGAATGGAACTCCGAATCTCTGACGAGGCAGCGAAGAAACTCCCTCCACTCAACGCTTCCAAAGAAGCGTGAAGAGAGAGAGAGAGAGAGAGAGTTGCAACGTCGTGTTTTTCGGGGATCCACTCGGGAATTTATGATGAAAACGACGAGGCAATTTTGTTATTAGGATAAAAAATAAAAGAAGAAGAAAATTGAAATAAATAATAACGAGATCGTTTAAGTAAAAAAAATACTAACGTTGATTAATTATTTGTTTATCTATTACTTTCACTTTACTTTTTCGTATAATTAAATTTTTAGTAAGTAATTTCCAAGCAAGTTACGTATCGAGTATTTTAATATATTAAAAATTTTTTTTTTTTTTTTTTTAAACACACGCAAGCAAAAATGCGCACTTGATAGTCTGCCACGTGTACGACTTTATTTACTAACCCGACGCTAATGCGTTATTGGATGTCTCGCCTGTTCGAGAATAATTAGTGATAAATCGAGATATACGGCAGATGTGCGATATATGATTTTACGGTTAATGTCCCACGGCTTTGGCAATCTCAAATATATGTTCTCTCTCGTAGTGACGTACATTGCACAAAACCAGTTCAGCCGTGTTTACGAACATAATTAATTATTGCCGAATGTCTGAACAAATAACATTCATAATTAATCGCTTAGCGCGAGAGTCCGCGCGCTTATGGAAGTATTAAGCATTGTATATAATCCGTTTCCAACATTTTGCATTCCAAAAGGGAGGCTTAATTGATCGTTTGAAAATCATCTCTGTGCCAATTTCCGACTGTAAACAAGTAGCACGTACAAGCAAACCCTCTTCCCCTCCCTCCTCCCCCCTAAAAAAAAAACTTAAATAATTATCGTATAATTTAATTATTATCTATTATAATCGTATCTTATCGTAAGAAAAGCACGGCACACCGTGTGCATTTTAATTTATATAATTCACGAATGCACAAAGAGAGATACGAAATATTTCATTCATCTCTTTTCGCGAAAATTGTCGAAATTATTACAAAGCTCGGCAATGAAAGAAAATGACGTTGTTCGTAATAATAATATATTCGTATAATAATATATTCGTATACTCGATAGTTGCTTGTGTTTTGCATTCAGCTTCAGCATTATTATTATTATTATTATTATTATTATTATTATTATTATTATTATTATTATTATTATTATTATTTATTATTATCATCATCGATTACAATTACACGCGTGAAAACAGATTGTTCTTTAGAAATGAAAAGAAATCGACCGTGGATTGATCTGTGGAAAAGAAAATTCCGTCGTTTAGATGAAACGCCCTGGGAAATGCTCTTTCCGTTTAATATCTCTGTCTTCGGCATTCAGCGCGCGGCAGTCTTTCGCGCTCATCTTTGGCGCGAGCAATTTTTCAGAGACGAGGAGGACGTAGCAGTCGCGATAGAACGGAAGAGAGTGGATAAAATAACACGTGCCAGGAAAATGCCGAAGGGACGTTTGCCATGCAAGAGAGGTAACCTAGCCGAGGTTACAGAGGGGATCGGATATCGGCGTGGTGGGATCGAGGAAAGGGAGGATTGAAGGGGTGAAGGAGAGCAGAGAGTACGTTCGATTTGCGAAAACGAGATTTGCGCGTTTGATTTGCGGGCTGGGACGACCGTCGGGTCGATCACGGATACGGCTATGAAAAAGTAAAGCTTATCCAATTCAGTTCCCCGATTCGGTGTGGATCGCGCGCCACGCCGAATCATCAACTCACCCGGATAATTTAATCCTTCTTAGGTGGAGTGCAAAATGTAAAGGCAAATACAATTAGGCATTATTAGCCGTGGTTTACTTTTATCGCTGATTTATTTTTTTCTTTTTTTTTCTTTACTTTTTTTTAAAAACGATCAATTGATTTCCTGACTTGCGCGAGCGTGACGAGAGTATCGGACAAGTTATTAGAAAGTGTTATTATATTTTTTTCAATAAATGTCACTTACGTAGCGTTAAGGCAATATTTCTATATATAATTCTCGTCGATTGATCTCTTCGCTAATGTGAATACGATAGATACGAATATGGAAATAATAAATTCCATTCTTCTCTCCGGCTGATCGTGCAATACAATTGCAAACTGAACGGTGGCGACTTCACAAAATGAATTCGTTGCGCCGAAATAACTCATCACGTAGATACATCGTCAAATTACTACGCATTTATACGCACGTTGCTTCTCATATACAATAAACGATATACAATATACTAAATATTTAAATAATACTTATTATTATAAATTTACTATTATTTACCATTATTGATATAAATGAATATATGATATATTGTTTTTTTTATAACAAATAAATATGGTAGTAATGTTTTAAAATTTTGTTATATGAAATGTTTATCTTTAAAAAAATCTATACATATACAACGTCGGTAATTCTCGGTAATATTCATCTTGTAAAATCGCAATCATCAAGAATGTGAGGAAAATTGAATAGAACATTTTCGCGCAAAATACGGATTACAAATACTCGTGGAATTTCGACGATATTTTAACAAAGCTGTAGAGCGAGATTGCCGTGAAACGCCATCAATTGTGTAAGGCCAAATGTTGTAACCTTTCCAAATCCATGAAATCGAACGGGGGATTACATGGATTGGTGCACGCGACGCTTTATTTCGATGATTCGGCCTGTGTATATGCGCGTGTAACAAAAAAAAAGAGGGAAAAGATTCCTGCGCAATTCGACTCGGATAACGATTCCAATCGCGCGCGATATTCCAGAAGATGATTTAATTCCGTTCTAAACAACGCGTATCGAATGTAGCGGCCGGTGAAAATCGGTTTCGCGCGAAAGTCACCTATTTATAACTAAACGCGGTTATCGGTGGAAACGCCGCTGCGATATATCAAGATAACGTCGTGTAATTCATGTTGTTGCGTGGCACGACACATTACGTGTCAGAGGGTATGGAGCGCCCCGCGTGCTTTACAGGGATCGGGAGGAGGAGAGGGCGCTGTTGCAATTTAAAACGCACCTCTGTGCGTATTAATAATAAACCGACCGCGCGCGTATATACAGTTACATCGCTTTTTTATTTATTTATTTATTTAATTTTTTTTTTATCTATGTACAAAGCGCCAGCAGATATAATTTTAAAGCAATTTGCAGAAAAAACAGCGGCTCGCACGCGCGTGTTTTGTGATGCGAATATATACGAGTTAATCCGCGCAAGAAGGATTTTTACGCAAAAGCAATAACAGTCTCGAGAGCAATAACATTCAAGCAGCCTTACCGTGCATTTCCGTGCATGCAAAAGGTGGGTTTTTTTGTTTAGTTTTTGCCTCGTTCTCGCGGCCGCGTTATATCCGCACGTAAAAGAAACGCATGCGAATTACACGCGGAGGGCAGTAAAACGCAAGCGGTGTGCGTAATGTTTTTGTAGTTTGCTTGTTGTTTCTTTTCTTTTTTTGTGCACCGAAATGCACACGGGCCGCAGATATATGTATATATATTGTATATACGCGCATTGTTTCTCCTTGAGGCGAGAGCCACGCTCCGTGACTCCGGAAACTATATTTCCCTCCCCGTCCATAAATCTTTCGCTTGAACTTGGAAGTGGATCCTTCATTAGGGAAAATTTGGCCGGGAGTCGTTGAGTTTCCTCACGAAACACCGCATATTTGCTTGATCATCGAATTAAAATTCTTGAGAGAGAGAGAGAGAGAGAGCGTCCACTTGAAACAAAACGAAGATTTTATTGCACTTTCAAGTCACATCTCCCAGTTAGCTACTTGAGATTGAATGATCGAATAAAATCGAAATAGGCAACGTCGCACAAAACAAAAACAATCTTGACGGAATGTTTAAAAGTGTGCCACAATAAAATTCTCTTTCGATTCTTGTAATTGTTAACACAATTTTTCTCAGGTTGCTGCTCTTGCTCTCGGGAATATGTCGCGGAAATCTTACACGGAAGACGCGGTGTGCAAAATGCGAAAAGCCCCGCGGGTTGAGGAAGTTTTCGAAATCTCGACAAAGACGTTTTGTGAGTTTCGTCTGTCTCTTCCGTTTCAGAAAAGAGACGATAGCGCTGCGCGCTAAAAAAGAACCTCGCGATTCTCGTGCGCAAAATCTCCGTTTCAGAATCTTTTTCGCGCGTGAAAATATGGAAGTGAAACTGACGCGAAAGTCGTAATAATAATGTTACACCGAAATTTGCAATTATCGTGTTAATAATTCTCGTGGTAAATTATTCGTCGATTTGTTACACGCCCGCTCCGAGTAACAAATTTTGCGATGAAACCTCTTTTGATACTTGTCTCAAAATTTCTCCGAGTCGCGTTCCCTCATCGAAACGTGTATCCGCTTTTAAATCATGTCGTTCGCTAACAAGAAAGTTCTTCTTTCTGCTTTTTGTCGTTCACGAAAGTAACGGCTTGCAAGACGTGATTTTCCATTAGCGAAACGTTAAATATATATACATATATATATATATATATATTAAAGAAGCCAAAGAGGGAGCTTTCACATTCGCGGTGACTTGTGAACTATCCGCGTTATCTGCCGTATCTCTTTACGTCGGTGCGGATTTTAAAATTCACAGCTGTGATCTTAACGCCGGGAACAGAGTAGAGAGAAGTGTAGTTTCATTGGCTGTAAATTTTCCGACGTTCCGCAGTTTACGTGAAAAATCACTATAGCGTTGAAGCTGTACAAGAATGCGATGCGCCAAGAGTAAGAGAGAGATAGAGATAGAGATAGAGTGAGAGAAAGGGAGAGAAAAGAGAGAAGGAGCGGCGCGGTTGCGGAGGGGCGAAAACAACATTTTATTTGCCATAAAATCGATTTCCGATAGCGTTCGCGGACTTTCCGCTCGCGCGATTCGATACATAGAGAAGCGCTGAGTCAAACCGACGCGTGCGTGCGGTAAAGCGACGGAACGATCAAACGCTTTATTTGCTATAAATTGAAGTTAGATCAGTGACTCGCAACCTTCCGCGCATATTTCTGGCGAACAATCGCGCTAAAAAATAAAAAACAAAAATAAAAAAAAGTTTTCGCCAAACTCCGGGAAAGCCGTGATGACGCAAAACAAATCGAACGAAAAAGCGCTCTCTTCTCTGCAGTGCTGAAAACAAAGGAGCGCACAATAGAAAGAGTTTGTAACTACATTTTAACAGTAATAATAACAACAAATCAAAGCTAGCAACTAAATCTCCGAACGTTGTTATCGCAACGTTTACAGAAAGAGAGAGAGAGAGAGAGAGAGAGAGAAGATATAAAGTATTAAATATAATTTATATTTAATTAATTAATTAAAACTAATAAATCATTTTTGGGGGGGGGGTTTACAAATAACATCCCTCTAAATCGTAAATTGCACTTCTTTGTCTCTCGGACTGGACGACGGACTATCGCCCTCGCAATATTACCTCGTCAACGTCTGTTTGTAAACCATTAGCGGCCGGGGGTTGGAACCAGTGCTCAGACGGAACCTTCCTTCTATCAACGCACTTGTATTTCTCCCCTTTCCACTGTTACCCTTCCCCCTTTCACACACAGACATACACACACATATATATACTCTCTCTTTTACGTTCGTTCTGCTTTCACCTAGCGCACTCTATTTATTCCTTCTTCTGCATCCAACTTCCATTTGCTATTTCCGCTCTAGACTTCTCGCAAGGACGCATATAGTAGACTCCTTCGTGTTTCGACTGTCTCGACTTCTACGAAATGTTGTGCGTCTGCGTTTGTTTCTTTATGTAATTGAAAGAAGCTCGAACTTTCGGACCTTAATATAAAAATTGAGTTGGGAGCTATTGTTGCAATACGCCTTTTTTTTTTTGGTTAAAGAAAATTTGTGATTCGACGTCATATCTTCGATGTTAAAGTCTGTCTTGTTCGAAAAAGTCTGCGAGACTTCAATGCTTCTCTTGTCGTCGGCTAGATAGAGCCAGATAAGTATATTATCCCTTTAAATAGTTGCTGTAGCATCTCTTTGCCACGATGCACAGTTCACATGCGTTTTCACACTCGGCGATGCACAACCCTGATCGCACAAATCCCAAAAACCACCGGCGGAGTTTGCCGTCGAAAGCTTCGAGGATGAATTTCCAAGTCCAATAACATCAATTTTTCATACGGGATCGTCGTTCGCTGTCGACCACCCCACGGAATCGAGTCTTGATGTATTTCCGCAGAACCGTTGCGAACACACATTCTCCGTTGAATTCACCCCGAGAGAGATCTGAGGCAATAGATCTGTGTATTTGGTTCGCCCGATGAGTTCTGTGTCGAGAGCGGGTGCAGAAAGATTAAAACGCTAGCGTGTGCGAACGAAAGAGAAAAACAAACGGAAAACCAAAAGAGCTGGAGAATGTGTAGGAAGTGGAGAAGATGGTGGAAGTGCATTAACTTCTTTTCCGACTCCTCGCGTTGCAACGAGAGTTGACGCAAGCGGGTCTCGAAAATTTATTATAAACTTTCTTCTCTTTCTTCGTTTTTTTTTTTGTAAAGTTTCTCTCTATTCTTTCTTATCGGCGTTTGTGTTGCTCTTCTTCTTTAGAGCTCGGCTTTTTTTCTTTCAAAAAAAAACCACAAAATTATTTTGCGACTGTATAGAAAAAAAAAGAAGAGAATTTATCTTTTACAGGTCATGCTGCAAATTATCTTATAAATTTTAAAAAGCTGTAGTTAAGTTTATAATTAGTGCAGATTGCTTCTTTTGATTCTTTTCTGTTCTTTTTCTCTCTCTCTCTTCTCGATTAAATGAGATCTCGCTTCAATGGACAGTTTCAATGGACATTTTTTCGAAGGACTTTCCACGCGTTTTTTGGCTTTCTGTAAGTAAACGAGAGAGACAGCGAAAATGCAAAGAGAAGGAGGTGGGAAACGCAGGAATGCAAGCATGATGCATCACTGTTTTGTTTCGCGCTCGTCTTTTGTCGCTTGCTAGTGAGTGAGTTTTTCGGGCGTAAGCTTTTTTGCCGGATGTGCTAAGCTTTGTCCTACTTGTTTTTCAGCACGCTGCTCGCCGCATGCATGTCCAGTCTTTTTTTTTTTTTTTTGTTTTTCTTTTTTTTCGAGAAACTGAGTTTCGAGAGGAAAGCCGCCGCACTAACTCTTTTTCTCACTTTTTCGCTTTCGCGCGTTTTTTTCGAATGATATCGTTTAGTAAATATTATTCGTTTTCGATAAAAATTAAATACTTTCTAACAACTTTGTAGCAACAAGTCAGCTAGAAAGCTCGTTTTTCTATAGTTGTTACAGTTGCCGTTAATATAAAAAAACTGTTAAATTGGTTTACTTTTATTCCGAGGCGAAATATAAAATAGTACATTTTTGTAACTACAAATTGATTATATTGTTACATTCATATGAGAAGAAAGGAGAGAATTTGTTTCTGACGTCCAGATTTTTATTTAATTAATTAATATAAATAGAACACAAAATTGTTTACCGCGCGATCGTGTTGCACGTGTGTGAGTTTCGTCGCAAAAAGTTTTCTCAGCTTTTTTTACCGGAAATAGTCCGGTTGTTCGCTTCGATTGAAGTTGTCCAACGAAATAAAAAAAACAAAACTCGGTTTGTTGTAGCGAAACACGAGAACACATCGATCGATCGATCAATCGATATATCGGTATATTTGTTTATCTTCGATCACATTTTTACGACAGTCGGAAATGTGAGCGCGCAAATTATAAATTCGCGTAGAGCTTATCTCGCGCCTAATAATGTCGGCAAATTTCTCTTTTAATCTCTAACGAGGTAAGGGATTCAGAGAATTTCGCAACGGCGTATAAATATTTCGTTACAGCTCCGGGGATTAATTATCATCGCGATGCTTTATCCACTTGTCAGCAATGAGAAAATAAAAAAAAAAAAAAAACGGAGATAATTCCTCTCCTCGTCTATCTCTGAATAAAGCATTCATCTACTCAACCTTGTTTCATTTCACGAAACAACACACAGAGATGCGCGCAAACGTGATTATTAATTTATTATAATTATTTGTGCGACGAGAGAGAGAGAGAGAGAGAGAGAGAGAGAGAGAGAGACGCGCGTCTCCGCGCTCGTGTTCGTGCTCACAAACGTGCTGTTGTAACAAATTGATGCCCGTAAACGTGCGTTTTTATCTGACACGTGGTAATTAAAACGTCGACTCAGGTTAATTACCGGGGTCCTCGACGCGGCGAGGCGGGCGTATCGACGCGGACTCCGGTTACGAAATGGTTAGATATTTTCTCAAGTGCTGTAATGAGCGCCGGGCATGTAAATTAATATCGGATTATGCGTTCTGTATAACCGGCGGCGTTTATATGCGCGGAAAAGGATTTTCTCCCGCCGTCCAGAACTGGATTATCGATTAATTATGCTCGTTAAACGGGCACCACCGGAGTCACCATTGGCTGCAATTAAAGCAGTGCACTTCCTGTTCACGTATTTAGAATTTGCCGCCGACGCACGCAGCGCTACCATTAATATATCGCGGCCATATCGACGGCTTAGTTAAACCCGCCACACGATTAAAACCGTGTAATTCCACTCACTGACCGGACTCCATTCGTACACACAGCCCATGGTTGTTGTTGTTGTTGCTGCTGTGTTGTTGTCGTCGGTGTTGTTCAAGTCGCTGTTGTCTCTCTCGGGTGGATTCGCGTTAATTTATCGGTTATGCGCGACTACCAAGCCAGTCATTAGTTTTTTAAATTTTTTTTTTTTTTTTGATAGCGACGCTTTGTTCCCTGGTTTATTCCGCGCTAACTGGGAAAACGGTTATCGATCGATAATCAGTGGATGTAATTAGTGCCGACTACAGGCACGTACGCACACACGAAGTATCTCTTCTTACGGTGCAAGGAGATTCAATCGAACAAAACGGTGCTTTTGTTCGACGGAAATTTCGCATCTCGGAACAACGAGAGCTCGTGACGATAATTTGAGGGAAGTGTCGTTTTCAAATTTCTCGAATATTGCTAGTGTGTGAACCAAGAAATAAAAAAACCAAAAAAAGTCGAAGATGATCAAATCCGAATTTTAACATAATAATGAAGTTTAAACTCCAGACCAGCGAAGATAGAAGCGCTAAATGATGTTACACACCAAGTCTTGCGAACGAGAAGCTTTCATCGTCGTCGCGCGACGACGCGCGCCGTTGATGCCCGCTTCCGATCTGTTGGCGCGAGCTTCCTTCGAGAAAGGCAACCGCGCTCTATTTCCGACTCTGCCGGAAGCCAGCCGTTACCCGGGCTTACTGACACCGAGAAAATCTCCGGTTCGTGCACAAGCTGTCGTCGTAGCGGCGGGCCGTTCTTTGGAGAGACGCGGTGCATCGTAGCGCGCGCGCGCGTGCAGCCGGTAATGTGCACAAGGACGTGCATTTGTGCACACACAACAGTCATCCCGTTAACAGACAGTTAATCCCGCTCGGTATAGGTTTTTGCAATTAATTATTTCACGTTGTTAATTCAGTGTTTTTAGAGTTTTAAAAATATTTACAAAAAATAACTGCTTAACATCCTAAAGTGAACAATTAAACAATTAATGAACTAAGGCTCGTGAAACTTACCAAGTTACGAAATATATATTAATACACGGTCATGCGAGCCGATCGCAGGATG
>QVNW01003876.1:0-15494 GCA_014825475.1 Pseudomyrmex flavicornis
TCTTTACGCGGTCCGGCGTGGCCGAATATCGCTCGCGAACTTCGTTGACGTTAATAGTCAGGCTCCGTCATATTTATCGTAGTTGTTTGTCAGTATTTATGGCGCTTTGCGCCACCGATTTCCGAGAAAAAAAATAATTTATTACGCGGAAACGTCGAGCCCCCGCCGGCTGTGATTTCTCGAACCCGCGTTTTCACGGCGTTATCACCGCGAGAGATTTGAAATTTCTTTTTTTTTTTCTTGTTATTAATCTCTCGCATCTGTTTTTTTACAACGTTAAAAAACGGTGATATTTATTTCGTAAAAAAGAGCGCAGATAAAGATATAAGATGTCTTCAGTTTTTTATTTACGTTTGTTAAATATTTAATTTTTTTCTTTATTTTACGTATAATCCATCTTTTCCTTCGTGGAATATTAAAGCAAAGCGGATCTTGAATTACATAATAATCGAGGCAGGGAAGGAAAACGGACGAATATGCAAGAGAGTAAGACGAGAGAGCGTGCCCGAGCGGAAAGTTGTGCCGGGCGCGGAAAGTCGTCGTCGTCGTCGTCGTCGCATCTGCGGAAAGAAGTTTCGGGTTTCTTGCATGCAGAGCGTGAGCGCGCGAGCGAGAATATCGTGTCGAGAGATGTCCCGCGCAACTTTCGTGTCTCGTTCGTATTCGACGCTGCGCCGACACAAAAATTTGCAAGTAAATGAACGGGACCTAAACGTCCATCTTTTCGAGGCCGTTCGCTCGGTGTGTCAGAACACTACGGAGTACACGAGCCAAGTAACAAAGACCGAGTTTAAACAGAGAGAGGTGTAACGGGCGAGATAAAGGATAAGAGGGAGAGGGAGACGACGACGACGACGACGACGAAATCTCCTGTCACGGCATTAATTAATCGTCCCAACTTTTAAGTAAATCGTCGTGCGGCGTCCTCATTCCTCTCCCTCTTGCCTTTGTCGTCGCCATTCTACGTGTCACCGACCGGCATCGTCAGATTATTCGTCATTCGAGTCGCCGCGAATGTTTGGAAAAAAAAATAATTACAACAGGAGGCGGTAAATTTAATTAAATTTATACATTTATACTTGGACTACCTTTTTGCACTCCGAGTATATTATGGAGATTTCCGTAGCGGGGAGTCAACGGGGAGTGCGAAGAGTTGAATACACGTAAAATTGAAATCAATATTTTTCCCATATATTATACGAGAAAAAAAAATATATATATTTTTTTTATATAAAACGAACGAAATTCGCCGTCGATTATCGGAGCGGAAAAAAACTAAGATGAACAGCATTTGTCAAGAATAATTTGCGGCTTAGGACGCGGCTAGTAATAAAAACCGACCGTCATCTCTCTTCGAATTCGTCCGAGGAGAGACTATTCGACGATGTAAGAAACGGATGGGATAGGACATTAATTTCCGGACTCTCGTTCGCAACGAGAGAGCCTCGTTTTTACGGCCGGCTTTACGCCACTCCGCTCAAATAAGCTGAAAATTATGTGCTGTGTAAGTTGAACGAGGAACTCGCGCGCGCACTTCGCGAAGAAAGCTGAAAAGATAATTTCATGCTGATATAAAATCAGGCTGGGAAAAGATAGCGACCGGCAAACTCGCCGTATATAGAAATTAATTGGATATATTTTTTTCCATAGAAGTGGAAAAGAATAATTGTGTAGAATTCTGTAAAAGAAGGATTTTAATTGGATGTATTTTTCTTTAAGAGAAATATTGTTGTATACATTTCGCAAACTCCTTCCGAGAAAGTTGTCTTCATTATTTATGCAATGTTATAATAACAACAATGAGATTAGAATACAAAATTAAAAGACGTAACAATTACTCAAAAGGCAACAGCGTCAACTTGATTCGAAGCTCATCAATCAAACCCTTAAATCGCAGTCGATAACATATGTAGTAAGAAATCAGGCGTAAAAATCAAAACAGAAGAGAAAATAATCAGACAAAATAAACAGCAAAGAAAATAATTGTCTAAAGAGTAGCAACAATATAAGTTTGAGAAAAGATTTAAATAATATATATTATAAATGAGCAACGATAAAATTGATGAGCAAAAAACATCAAGAGAACTCTCGAATGCTAGAAGGCAACAAATTACAAAATCTTACAGCAACATAGGAAAAGATATTTTGACATTTTTGCGCGCGGTGTTCAAGAAAAAGAATTAATTTTGACGAGTGAAAGGCAGAGAGAGATTCAGTGTGATAATCTTCATTGAAATGGAGCAATTCACGGAGACAAGAAAGAGGAGATCACCAAAACATGAAGAATATTATATACACACACAAGAGGCGGCGCAAATGAAGGACATATCTTTGATGGATTCGCAACCATCCGGAGCGAATGGAAAGTGGAGTGATGTGTTGAAATTTGCGAACACCAATGAAAAAACGGAGATATTCCGGACACGGATTAAGCACTAGCCGCGTAACGTGCGAGAAAATGTACAGCGCAATCGAAAAGAGACAAAACAAGAGATTGAGAGACGGAACGAAGCTTTTGAGGTAGCGACAAAACACGACGAAAAATAAACACGACGCTTAATTAATTAAAAATTCGATCGCGCGTGTGCGAACAAAATAAATCTCACGTAAGTCGCGGCAATCATAAATTAATTGCTCTCGAAACCGACGGCGTTAATTATATATTTGTTGGCTCGTGCGTATAGCGCGCGCACGTACGAGTTATCGGCTCCCCCGACGACCGTAATCGCAGAAGTAGTTTCAAGGATCCGTTTTCAGCGGTCGGACGCTAATAGTAACGCGATATTGAGTTCCCGTTGTATTTACGAGCATACCGGTCTTCGCCGCGCAACAAGGAAACATAGATATTCTCCGGGTCGTTAGGTTATATCGCGATTTCCCTCCTCGGGCGCGGTATTACACGTACGGCTACATACTTATATCGAAGTGCGCGCCCGCCAAAGTGGGCTTTGCACATGGCGGTTTTGGATTAATTAGTTTCGGTTTGGATCACGTCGCTGTGTGTTGCAGCCACTCCGCAAAGAGCCGCGATTACCTTCAACGACGCGCCGCACCAATAATTCTACTTCTCTTTCTCTCTTTCTCTCTCTCTCTCTCTCTCTCTATTTCTGCCCTTCGAGAAGTTAACACTCTGTTTTCGGAATATATTTCGGTGTAATTGATGGAGTTTCACCTCTCCTTTCCGAGGAGTTCCAGAATATTTCCACTCTCCCTCTCCCTCACCCCGATATCTCTCAATCATATTAAAGTTTTCGAAACGAGTCTCGCTCGGCGCGAGATGTAATAATAATTCAACGAGTCGGCGACGCGTGATTCGCGAAAATCGAGCGAGGAATAAAACTGTATGTGTGTTTCTTTTTTGTTTTTGGCGGGGCGCGCGAAAATTTATTTTAATCATTATACGTACAATATGGAAGAATACTGTGTTATTTTTCATTCGAGCGAGCTCGAATCAAGTAATATCCGCGCGTCTAGAACCAATATACAACATACACGCAGAGTTTTTGTTAACAAATCAAAAAAGCTCGCGCGCGCGCGCGCGTGATTCTTTCACGATCCGAGCGCGCAAAAATAGTGCGTTATATTGTAGAAAATCGCTTTCTCGCGTTCGGAAAACACGACCGTTTCAAATCAACCCGAATAAATATTCATCGACATTGCATTTCCGATAATCTATTGAGCTAATATTTTTATTTGCGTGCGCATCGCATACACAGACACACGAACACAGACACACGGCTAATCCGTATCACAATACGATCGTGTTTATTATTAATAATACTTGCGCGGCGCACGGAATAATATCTTGCTATCAAAATTAATGATGTGTCGGGGGATGTATTCGTATCTGATCGGTCGAGTGATTATCTATATCAACTTCGGCGCGCATACATTTCGAACTTTTACCCTCGTTAAATACCCCCGCAAAAACCTCGTCAATAAAAAAAAAAAACAAAAAAAAAGAACGTATGGGAGCATAATTTAAAGCACTATCGATTTTCAATTGTGATACAAAATTATCTCCCTTATTTCATCAGAGTCGAATATACAATTAGCTGTTGAGATCAAAATCACAAAAAAATTGACAGAAAGCCATTGGACACGGTTTATTGTTAGTATATTTGTTATAAAATATATTATCCCTTCGTGGACTGATAAGGATTTCCCAAAAAATTTCAAACCGTATCTCTCATTACAATTAGTTTCTTTCAAACGCTTATTAGTCTTTAAAACTACTAGAGATTTTTTCAATTTGCTATTTTGGAAGACGTAGAATCGTTCCAACTTTTGATTAAAAAAATAAATAAAAAAAAAAAATATTGATTTTTCACGGAGATGTTTGATTTTAAAGTTTCGTGGATCTCACAGACCCAGTCAGTCCAACTCGTAAATTGTTTTGAAAGTCAGTTCACGAAGGTACTGACGGAAGATTATGTGTTACATTCGAAGTATCTTACATTCATCGCACTCTCTTTGCTCGCAATTAGACAATTGCAGCATTTGATTTGGAGAACGCGACAACAGACAGCTCAGTTCGCAACGACGGCACCTCGTCTTCCCGGTTCTTTTCTTTCCCGGGAACAACAACTCGATCCTCTCCCGACGAGAGTCTCTTCGCGCTCTGAAACACCGGTGCGTCGCTCTCTCTCTCTCTCTCAAATGTTACACCCGTAAGCGATTGTTGTAAAGTCTCGCCCTTTATCGTTTCCTCGCTTATTCGATAGTTCTCCCTTCCCCCTCCCCCCTAATGGCATCGCGATCATTCGGAACATAATTCAGCCGCAATGATCGTCCCGATCGTTAATGTCCCGTTTTCTCTCTCTCTCGCGGTCTCGTTAATTCTCCCGGCTTGAGCCTTTATACGGCGAGGAGCGCGGGTGACGCTGGAATTGCAGCATGCGACGCGGAGGAGGTGGAGATCGTAGTGGAGGATGGGAGGACGGGCAACGGGAGAGAGAGATAGTCACTATCAATTTTCCTCTAATGGGAGTGCGGCACCGTAACGAGGTCGTACGAGGACAGAGAGAAGGAGAGAGGACCAGGGGAGAGGAGGGAGGAGGGGGGGGGAAGAGTGTTGCGAGCGATCGCACACTCGCGGTAACGAACTCACGACACATTGTGTCACCGACATTAATGACGTAACGAGAGAATTGACGACGCTCAGACGACTCTCCGCCGCGTCTCTCTCCTCTCCCTTTGGCCTCGACATTTTCCGGGAATTCGTCAGGTGGCACACCGGATATATCTTTTCCGTCCTTGTACGCGGCTTAGTAGACGCGAATTCTCTTCAAATTCGGATGACGATCTGAAAGACGTCGAGAGACGTCTCACACGGCACCACGTCATGTTCGCGCGAGCGAACTTGTGTCAAAAACTTTTCTCATTAGATCTGTCATTCCGCGCGCGCGTGTATTCGAAGGCGAGTGCGTACGAAACCGTGTGTAATTTTGTGGTTAACTTTTTTTTTTTTTATCGTCGTCCGAGTTTCCGCGAAATGTGAGAGAAGATTCAGCAATTCGGAATCTTCATATATATACAGATAATTTATTTATATTTGCGTAAATATTGCACGTGTTAATGAATAGAGTATTTTGAATTATTTATTATTCCGCACGGAGAAATAATTGCAAACACACACACACACACACACGCCTTGAACGTGTGTGCCGAAGTATCAGTTGGATGCCTTTTGATAAACGCGCATTGTCATTGCGGGTATATGCAAATGCGCGTGCGTGTTTACCTCGCATTACGCTATGGGAATCTCCGTATATTTACGCTGCGGCTGGTATCAAGACGCATCGTGTCACCGTAATATACGGATACGCGCGCGTGTGTTTACCCGTATTCCTCCCGCTACTCTGTGCTTAGTATCACGCACACAGACGAGGGGGCGGATTGCGGAATTGGAAGCCGCCACTAAATCATTGACTCTCATCCGTGTGTTCGAACGCGTGTCCTCGCGCGAGTAAAACACTCGCGCTTTTGCGGATTCGGCGAATCTCCGATTTCAACGACGTTGACACTTTATCGAGAGGGAGGATGTGTCCCTCCCTTGAGGATTACATCAACGGGATTAAACATATTTTTGCGTTCCGATATGAAAAACATATGTATGTCGATACTCGTGACTTTTGGTTTAAAACAGTAAACCGCGTGCGTAATAAAATGCGAAACTGCAATTCCGAGATTGATTTATGACGTTTTTTCCTCTCTCTCGCTTTGTCCGTTTGTCTCTCTGTTCAACGTCGGTCGAACAGTCGCATCGCGTTCTGCGTGTAAACGCATTTCATGAATATTCATACGCGCTTCATACGCATTCCCTAATTATCGCACACACAATTTTGCTAATCGATAACATCGGGCCGTTGTATAGCAAAAACATTGTATAATATCGCGCGCGCAGGTTAACGGCGATTCTATTGGCGCGTGCAAATCAGTTCCTCCGTCAATGTCAGTACAGCGATCTATTTCGGAATTATAAAAAGTACACGATAATCTCGCGTTTGCGAGAATATTTAAAAAGCAAATGGGAGATTTTTCACGTAGCTGATTAAAAATCACGAGACAAATTTTCACGAGAAATTTCGAACAAACTAATAAATAAATAAATTAACAAACAACGACTTGAAAAGGATGCTCGGACGTCAAACTAAGAATAATAACAAGAGATCGCAAGAGAAGAACCGATGTAGTCGCACGACATTAGCACAATTACCCCCAAGTTTAATTTCTTTTAAATAACTTTTGACGGCAAAATTTGACTCCGCGATATTCCCCAATTAACGGGAGCAAACTTTTCGCGGGGGGGAAGGGAAGGGGGAAAGAAAGGATATATGAATAAAAAACATATTGCGTAAAGACAGTCCTTTGTGAAAAGTGCGAGAGGAGGAACGCGGGAGGGGAAATATCTCTCTCGACAATCGGTCACCGCGCGACTCCGACGAGCGCGCGAAATTTCTAATTTCATCTCCTTCCCTCGCCCCCCGTCGTCACGGGACGCTCTCTCTTCTTCGAGTCGTTCTCGACTTTCCCGGAATTAACGAAGAAATTTTCGCAACTCTTTCCGCACCCCAGCCGACGGGTGAAGAGGAGGAGGAGGAGGAGGAAGAGGAGGACGACTTCCGCGATGAGAAAGGAGGACATCGCCACCCACCCGTCCGCCTTTTTCTCCTCCTCCTCCCTCGTGGAGGATGAAGTGTCGGCTAATGGCGATAAGCCGCCCGCCGGAAACGAGCATTTCTGCGGGAAGTTGGCGAGTTCAGCGTTTTCATCCCTATCCGCGTGCGAGCGAGAGAGGACGCGGGGGATGGGGAGGAGGGAAAAAAAGGAGCGAAAACGAGGTACGAGGGGAATGAGAGATTTGACGAGGTGAAAGCTGAAAACTCGCGGCGAAAAATTTTCAGTACCCGCGCGCGCGCTCCCGATGATGCTTTTTCATCGCTGGATTCTCTCTCTCTCTTTCTCTCTCGCCGCTCGTTGTGAAGTTCGCCGGCGCGTAATTCAGATCTTACGGCCTTTCCCTTGTTTTAAGTTTCATAACGGTTTTTCATAACGGTTTTTATGACGAAAGAACGAATTCTCCGTACCGACGAAGATAGACAAATATTAGTAGATAGAGCCAGGACGTGAGAGAGAGAAAGAGAGAGATTTTTATTGATTGATTAATTAATTAAAAGCTTTGTATTTATAATATATAAAATAAAATGGCCGTTTTGATGCGCGGAAATTCCGCGTGGGAAAATCGACTCGCATTTTCTCTCTTCGAGAATAGAAAAAAAAAAGAAAGCAGTAAAAATCGACGCTTTTGAAGGTTTACAAAGATTGTAATATACATGCCGCGTTTTCAATTACATATAAAAAATCTAAAAAATATAATATATATAATATTGAAAAACACGATAAAAACTCAATTTACAGTAAGTCCACGCTATATATATATATATATATTTCGAGAAAATATGAGAAGATCGTGATGCCGTATCGCGGCAGATTACGAGCCAAGTTTCGTCGTTCTTGATTACTTTTCCGTCCTGGCGGCGCGCCTTTATTGGCTGGACACGTACGGCACGCGACGTTCGGCGGTGCGACATTTTGCGAACTTGTAAAAGGAAATTACACCTGTGTCGGCGCAATAACGCGCAAATCTTCTTTCGACAAGTTTCCGTCGGTGGGAGTTTTTTTTTTGCCGGAAAACTCATCGAGATAAGTAGCTCGTTCTCTTCGATGACGGCCGCCGCGCGCCAACATCCATTGCGGAGAATTAACGTCCGCGGAAAGAATTCGAAAGAAAATTTCGCCGCGTCACCGGAAAAGTCATCAAAAGTGCGGTTCGTCGAAGTTCGAGAAATAGTGGAAATTGAAAAACAGTTCGGACGGTAATTAGCCAATTAAGATCTTTTTTTTTTATCGAGTGATATTGGTCGATCGTGTGATCAGCCGTTAAATCGTATCTTCCGTAAAGCAAAATAATTTGCTGTTTATTACCGATAAAATTTAGATTTTGCTTGAAATTTTATTTGAAATGTTGGTTCGATATAATTTCGCAAAAGACGCAACATTCATCGGGCGCTCAGAAGGGCGGATGTTTCTATTTACATAAAGTTTAATTAAAAGGCATTTTATTAAAAGGACGAACGATTAATGAATCACATCAGTGACAGTGAGATTCCGACTTGCTGACTAAGTGTTAGATCCCGAAGGGGAAGCACGCGATCTCTAAGAAGTCATTAATTATTCCTGTGAAAGTGTTACTGCGAGATCTTTGCTTGCGACTTCCTGCGAGCGATAGCGCAAACGGAAAAGAGGAGAGGCGAGAAGCTTCTCCGCATTAAATATTTTCCTTGCTTGATCGTGTTTTTAATGGACCCGGGTCGATAATTAGGGTGGGAGGGAGAGAGGAGGGGAGGGATATAAGTTTGCTCTCTAAAGAGCCGGAAGCAAATGATAAATTTAGATAATATTTCGCAATCTTTTTTGTCCACACATCGTCTTTCTAGAAGAAAACCCGACGAGAGTTGAAAATCGACAAAGGTTCGCGCGTAATGCAACATTTTCCGAAAAAAAAAACTCTCTCTTTCCACGCAATCGTTGATTTACGCACGAACACTGTGAATATTGCAGACACAATTGCAAGATTCAAAGAAAAGGCACTTCGAAAGAGCGGGAGAGACGAAGAGAAAGGTTGAACATCGCCTCAAAAATTTATCACAGCCCCTCCCCTAACCTTCCCCCAAAAACGTCGGGGCGTTGTCTTCCGCGCCCGAAATTTCGCGCGCGCGAGAGAGAGAGAGAATTCACCTTCGGGTTCAACGTGACGCCGAGCTTGTTTTTCGCGTTTTTCTCTCGGCGGCTGACACGCGGGCTGCGCCGCGCTCATGTGGTCGCGATTATTCAGAGAGGCATGTTCTCTCTTCCCGGTATATTATATACAAGAGAGTCGTGCGAGAGATTCCGCACGCGCATCACGCATCTCGGAGGGAGGGAGGGGGCGAGAGCAGAAAACGAAAGGAAGAATCCGCGAGAGAGGCCGTCTGATGGGCTGAAAGGAAGATTTAGTTATCCCGAAAAGGATGGCGCGGAATAGGATTCTCCGGGTTTTTCCCCCGACTGGTACGCCGCTGAATATAACCTCCGGGGACGCGCGCGTACCTTTTTCACGACACCCTCGCCGAGGGGTAGCTCCGGGCGATGGAAGTGTGCGATAGTGCGGGGGGACTCGAGTCGCTGCAGTAGTCTCTCGTGAACGAATTACTTCGGCGAGAGGAATATAGCGACGAGTGTGTGTGTGTGTGTGTAGTCGCGCGACCCGCGGTATATCGCAATAGAGGGGGGGGGTTTATCGATATTCGGTTAAGTTTGTTGCCGCTGACGCGTTGAGATCGAAAAGCGGCAACGCGATTACGCGCGACGGGAGCGCACCGAGAGTTAAGGAGGAAAAATTTGCATTTGCGCAGAGAATTTTTTGAATTGGCGCGATGCGACGCTTGATTTTACCCCCGCATCGCGGTATGAGATTTTTGATGAGCAACGGAAGTTCGTCGTTCGAGGTGCAAGATTTTGGTTTCCTTTCACGCTCGATTTGAAGTACGAGGTTGTCTTTAGCTCGGCGCGCGCAACGTCGCTTCCTCCTCCGAGGAAAATTCGAGTCGAGGAATTCCATAAGGAATATATATATGTATAGACGCGCTATTGAAGGAACAGCAGAGACGACGCAGCGCGGCGGCATCTTCTCCTAAATCCAGCGTGGGAAGCTGCAATTTGCGCAGCGCAAGCGTTATCGCGTTACGATCCCTCTGAATGCTGTAACAGCTGCTTTCCGGCGTATCCGGCGGAATCGAAAACGTTATCGGGAAGAGAAAGAGAGAAAGAGGGGGGAGAGGAGAGAGAGAGAGAGAAACGTTATCATCGCTGTCACCGTAAGAGACATTCTCGCCTTCCCCGGCGTCGTTATATTCGCGACTCCCGCCGCGTCGTTACAACGACGAGAGAATCAAGCGAGTGGCGGTTTCCGCGGATTCGCCGCCGAAACGAACAGAGACACGAAGAGTGAGTGAGAGAGAGAAAGAGAGAGAGAGAGACGGAATACACAGGAAATTCGGGTACGGCGGCGTTCCCGTAGGAGCAGTCGGCGCCAGTCAGACAAACTTGTCCAAACCGGAATAACCGACCCTTAAGAACCGTCGAGGCGACGGGGATTACCTGTGGGAAAGAGCGGCAGGAAAGGGTAAGGGGGGGAGGGAGAGGGAGAGGTTTCCGCCGCTTTATCATTGTTTCCGCGCGATTCCCGAGGAATCCCTCGAATTTCCTCGCTTCTCCATCCCGTTCACGAGGGCGTCACAAAATTAGAACGCCGATGCCGAATTCGGGACGACGGCCCTTGTCTTGCCGAACGGGGGAGGGAGGGAGGGAGGAGGGAAGGAAACACTGTGAGAAAACACTTCGAAAATCTCCCGGAGTCGAGCGGATTGGGCTTTCTCGAGGGACAATCTTCGCGCTGCGCTACACGTACGCGGCGCGGTGCATGCGGATGAAGACGGGGGAAATAAATAAAGCGCACTTCTCTTCTCGCCGACGAGAAATGCACTTGCAAACCTATGAGTAATCGCACGTGGAAAAAAAAAAAAAATCCCTCTCGACTTGCGAACACCATGTATCACGGCTCTTCCGCTTTTCGCTCTTTTCCGGCCTTATCCGTTCCCTTTCCTCCTTTTTTCTCCCACCTTCCCGTTTGCTTTATTTCGCCGCAACTTGATCTCCACAACACACCCGACAGCCGCATTGCCGGAAACGTAAATATTTATGCCGGCGGTCCGCGCGGCGCAGTTTCGCGCCGTACTGCATCATTTCTGACACGCGCGTCGCCGTAAGAGACCACATAAATCCGACGAATTGATTTTCCATAGAACGCGCGTTTAAAAATGAGATGCGTAAAACAAAAAAAACAAAAAAAACAAAAAAAAATAACCAATGTTTTTTCGTTTACATCACAAAAAATTGGGAAATTAATTGTTTCGCGAAGATAATGCCCTTCGCATCCTTGAGAAATCGCGAGATTTAAATCTATTGTTTTTTTTTGTAAAAATCCATTTCTTCTTACAAAAGTGAAAAAAAAACCCGCACATGCGAATGTGACACGTGACATTTTTGCTCCTCGTAAATGAAACTGCGCGTTTGGGGATTTTTTTTTTTCTTTATCTCCTACAACGTCTCATTTTCAAGATACTTGACACTTTTAACAAGTTCACAGCCAAGGCGAAGTCTTTTCAACTCCGGTTTCGAGTGTCGGCAACCGTCATAATCCTCGTCTCTCCCTCACCTGCGGATCCCCTTTCTTCTTCGGGCTCTTCTACCGGGAAATAGTAGAGGGGTTGAGATGTTCGCTCGTCGTCGAGAGAACTAATCTGGCTTCATCGAAGTCACCCCTTGATATGGGGGATGACGAGAGGACTGATCCTCCTCTTAAAGTTAACGCCTGCGAACAAAAAAAAAAAGAAAAAAAGAAAATCCCGCGATTTCTTTCTCCGTCTCGATCCCGCGATCGCCTCTCGAGTCGACATAAAGAAGAGTCTTGTTTCAACTTGGCCGAAATCTTCGATCTCCCGCTTCAAGAGAATTCGGTCGGCTTACACATACGCTTCCGATTAAATTCTGTCAATAGAATTGCTTGTGTCAATTAATTTGTTTTTTTTTTTTTCGCGATTTTACTACTCGCAAATTGCGCGACGAAGATAATTTGTACAAGTCTCTACATCGTAACGATTCGCGTTATTCGAGAGATTCGAAAAAACGTGTGTGCCGATATATTTCGATCGGATTTAAAGTCGTGTTTTCGCGAGTCACGACGGAGGTAATATTTTTGTAGGCTTCTTAGGTGTCGTACGTGTAAGGCAAGATATGCTCTTGTCGCGGAGGATCTTTAACCCATGCTTCATCGAGTTTCCTGACATCAAGAATGGCTCTTTTGAAGTAAGCATCTTTCTCTTTCCCCTTCCCGCCCCCTCCTCCCCCACCTTCTCGCTCGAAAGAGGGAACGATGAGATGTAATTCGCGCGGCGTCGGATCGTTGACCCGGCGGTCTCGCTCTCTTTGACATATTCCGGATCCATTTCAAAGAGTTTCTCCGCGCGCTGCCTTTTCGACCGACAACTTCGCACAGTTTAATTCGTTCGCGATCGCCTTTAAATCAGAGACGATAATGATCAAAGTTCTCGTTTAAATAAAACGCGAGAGGAGAGAGAGAGAAAGAGATTTCTTTTCCCGAGACGCGCAAAGAAAAGCTGCCTAATTTGAAATCTTTGAAGTAGTTTTCTCTCTCTCTCGCTACTTCTCTTTCTCTCTCTTGGGAAACTGTGAGCGCATGACTTGAAGCGTTTACGGGAAACAAATATCTTCGAGGAAGAAAGTAACGAGAAGATTCAAAGTTATCCGGATAAAATCTTCTTCCGGAAAAGATTGTTCCGTCGTTCATCATATTTCGTTTTAGTTTAGTTCGCGATCGTTTTCTTTTTTTTTTTTTTTTTTTTTTTTTTTTTTTTTTTTCCGTATTCAAGTGTTTTTTATTCGCGAAGACAAATAAAAAGAGATTCTTTCTTTGCGCGCGCGAGAAGTATATGCATTTTTTATACAAAATTCTCTCGCGAGCGTCCTTTATTTATGTAAAAAAGATACGTCATCACAGATGCAGCAATTGATGTTGAAATAAATTTTCACGGACCGATATGTTTCATGTTTTTAAAATGTTTTTCAACAATCTTCCATTTTGTTAGAAAAAATGTGGGCGGACAGGACCGTCTTCTCGCTGAGAAAAGAATCTCGGTTGTTTACCGAAGGAATTTGCCGGCTAGAGACTACAAAATTCACACAGGCCGAAATTTCCTCATCAACGGAGGATTCTTTTCTCTGGGGCCGCGATGCAGCAGCCGCGGCGACCACACACGCTCGCGCGTTTCCTTTGAGGCGGTCATTAGATCAAGAAGGCGCCGTATGTCTTCGTCAGGAATCTAATCTGGCTTCCGGATAGTGTTGGCGCGGCGGCCGCCTTTTGAAGTTAGCTCTCGCGTGGAGAAAATTTAAAGAGCAAAAACCGAATAAAAGCCCTGTCTCTGTTCTCTCGTCTCGCCCGCGCTTTTGGCGCACGCGAGATCTTTATTGCGAGAGTCATCAGTTGTTTCTGTGGAATTCGGGAAACTAAAGCAAAAGAGCTCTCTCTCTCTCTCTTTCTCTCTCTTTCTCTCTGTTCAATTATTATTTTTCCGCGAAAGAAGCGGAAGAGTCTCGATCGAGAGTGGAATTAACTGAGGGGGGCGGGGGAGCACCCCTCAGAAAATTTATTACGGAACTTCTCTTATAAAAGAAGATGTATTTGCAATCCCACTCTATACTTTTACGATGCCAAAACGCGTTTCTCGGAAATCTCCCTTTTAAAGCGTTACATTTCTCTCTCCTCGTTGATTTATTCTCCTCATCGCGGAGATACGCGCAATTCCTCCACGTCGATCCCGTTTTTCTTTTCGCGAATTTGTTATTGTCAGGTCAAGGACTCGCGAATCCTTTTAACGACATGCCCGGGATAAGAATGCTTGCTGGAGAACTGCCAATTTCGATTCCCGTCGAATCGGGAAGACGACTGTGAGTCGGTCCCTTCCCCCTATATGGGAAGTTCGAAGAAAAAAAAAACGCGGACTCACTTGCCGCTGGGCTTCCGCAGCCAATGCGAGAGCCTCCATGCCAAAAGGAAATCGTTTTCCCTCCGTTTTATCTCGTTGCACCAAAGAACGTTATGAAAAGCGTATTCGCGAGAAAATCCCGGATCGGACCGGATAGAAAAGCGCCGCGAACAAAGTTGTATCTTCGCGAAAAGAAATCTGGCAAATGTATGATGTGTACACATGTGTAATCTATTTTAATTGTGTTTATTTCATATCTATATATGCGCGTAAATATATACGCTGGATCAAAAAAGTATTGGCACATACTTTTTCAAAGATATCTTTGAACACACACTGAAATGACGTATTGATACGAAACATATCTTTCCGTATGTCTTTTAATATACAGAAATAATTTTTCAAAACCATATTTGTATTCTTTCATAACTCTCGATAACGTAATTTAAACAAGTAAAGAAAGAACGTTTTATAATCAAACAAAAAAATATTGACGCACTTGCGTGTCTAATGTAAAGTCAACAATTTCTCAAATCTGTACGTCTTGAATGCGATTGTAAGGACGCAAATGTACACAGACTTTGTTTACGTGAATCTCGATTTATGCAAGTAGTCTCTCGGTACAGCAAACGTGGCTAGAAAAAGCGAGTTGCGAAATAAAATTGTTTGTCCGCGTAATCACGGTGAAAGTTACCGAAAAATCAAATAAAATATTAAACGTTAAGTTTTTTTTTCGACAGTGTGAAAAAACATCATAAAAAAATATATAGAAACTGGTACGCACGTGAAACAGATTACGATCAGAGCGACCGAAAGCTCGCTTACAGTATTGAGATAAGAGAGGCAGTGTGAGAAAAATCCATTTGTAACTGCTAAAAGTTTAAAGTGTTAAAAGTAAATCTGTCAATATTGCAACATCTTCGGGAAAAGAAATTAGTACTGTGAGAAATATACTTGCATTCTGCTAAAATTTACGGTAGAGCAGCGAGAAAGAAGCCGTTTGTAAAAAGAATAGGGAGAAGCGACTCGGCATACGTATATATGGACACTATACACAGTAGACTCTCATATAACACGGGGGATACGTTCCGTGTTACATGAATCCGTGTTATACGAGTCACATAGGTTACACAAAAAAGTATAAATTATATACATGTATGCATTTGAAAACACATATTTGTAAAAGAATCCTTGTTAAACGAACAAATATTATATAAATTCGTTCTTAAACGAATCTCTGTTATATAGGTGTGTGCGTGTGTGTATACAAGTCTGAAAAATTTTGACATAGCCGAAATGTGAAGATAGATTGGATCAATCTAAGCA
>QVNW01003882.1:0-10174 GCA_014825475.1 Pseudomyrmex flavicornis
CGAAATAATTATTTGTATAGACAAAAATGAAATAACTCCAAGAACCTTACTCTACTCTTACAGCCTTACTACCTTCATTGTAGACGGCCTTTAACGCATAACCGCCCACGCCGCGACGTAATTGTATTGTAGCCGAAGAAATCTTAGCAGCTTAAGGCGGAAGAAAAGTCAGTCCTAAAAGGCGGTCTGTCTCGGGCGAAGTATCGAGGCCCCGTAACGGGACCTCACCATTGGCCATCCGCCATAAATTACACATTATATCGCGTAAGAGCCAACCCACGTGCCGGTAGATCGTAGTGTGCTCGCGAGATGCATTTTTCTTGCCCGTTCGCATGATTTACGGCTGACTGTAACCCCCGCCATCCCCTTCTCTCCTCCCCGCCCAAAAGTCGGAAGTCGGATATCGTTGCGTCTCCCGTTGTTTATATATCTCCGCGTCTTTTAACAGATTTCTGTTGTGAAAATTTGCTCGTAAAACATATGTGCACGAATATTATTAAGTATGTTAATCGTTCGCGATTTTGTTTATCTTCCGTCTTTCAACTTTATACTGTTTCTACAAAAGTAGTTTAATCGTTTTTAAACATGCGTCATGTTATGTACGTCTGTTTCTCGAAATGCAATATTTCAAACATGTAATATTTTTTATTTCTTATCATATATATATTTATATATATCTTTCTTTTTCAGTTTTCTGAGGTAATCTTTGAAGGATGTCAAAATCATCAACTAAGCGTTAAAGTGATTTGTGTTATTGCGAAAATATTGGCCATTAAAAAAATTCAGAGTTTACAAATAAATTGTTGTATGGCGTAAATTGAAAACAATATTATTGAGAATGAAATATTTTTTTTTAATTTAAGAGAAGAGCTATTAAATTTTGTGGTGAGTTGAAAATGATTCTTTATTACTTTCTTGGGTTAACTCATGAATTAAAAGAATGCCAAAATGAATCTTTTGCAACGACTAATATCGTATGAACAAGCAACGCAACAATTTTAGAATATTCAACTGGTGGAGTCGTTAAAAAGTCACACCCGTGCACGAAGATAAATTTCTCATCTTGCAATAATAATACGGAACAAGTGGTGCTGACCCGGCATAACGGTGCCACATCATGGGGAACATGATTTGTCGGTACATCAGAATCGATGTCGTAAATTTTTCGATACGCGGTCGCGTTTCCGAAGACTCTTCGTTGTAAAATAATTTATGTACGTTTTCGAGCACGATCTCGTGGGTGGATATTCTGTCGGGTGGCCATGGGAGTTTGTACATACAATTGAAATATCCGCATGCCGGAATCACCGATGCGCGAAATAATACATTCGGGAACAAAACGGATTCTGAGTGCCTCATCTACCGTGCACCCCTGCGAGGAAATAAAAGTACGATTTTTGTTCTATATCAATTTTAATGAAACCATATAAACAAAAGAAATATCAAAGTAGTCATTTGTGTACAGAAAATGAGATATACATGTGCTTGCGCTACATGTATATCTCATTATTGAGATGCTTTATAGAAATAATTGCTCGTAGAATGACTTTCTCACTTTTCGATAAATGTTTTTACTAAACACACGTTACATATTCTATAGATTTTCAGAAATAAACAAATACATTTTTTGTAAAAGCTTGGATAAGAACGAAAATAGGCAATGTAGATATACTATACATGTAGATATACTATATGTATATATTGTTACGTCTGGAAAGTAACACGCGACTTTTGAAATGATTGTTACGCAAGAATTATAAAAGAATATTCGTTTATTATACATTATATTACAACAAACTCAATATAAAACAAATCAATATAATCTAAAAAAATCGGAGCCGCATTTCCCAATCGCTCCGATTCAAATTTCAACTCAAACTCTTTGATCAAACATCCGTCAAGACAACTCTTCTATCTTTTTTCCGTCTTCTATCAGAACATTGACGTTATCTATATCGGAGGACCATACACACACATAACATATATATATATATATATATATGTATATATACATATATATGTTAGCGTTAAAGTCCGAAGTGAGGTGAATCCTAGGATTGACTGGTTAATACGCGGAACAATGGTCAAAGCCCGAATGGACATTTTAGACATATACAATATTTCTTCTGTATCACATACTATCGTACACGTGTGTGACTTCGCTTCTCTCCCTGCACCTCCTCCATAAAAACCTAACCCAACCTAATCTATAATATGTCACTGCAACAATAGCGTACATTGAAAAGTATGCTAAAAACCTTATTTCGGGCTTTGACCATGCTCCGCGAATAGAGATAGAGAAAAACATCCAGTATCAAAATTGTAGGATATTAAGAAGGACATACTATGATGACCTTAAATGATTTTTAAAATTTTTTTCTACATTACCAATCGAGTTTTTTTTTATGGGAAAAGGTACTTTCCCCCCCATAAAACTTACTTTTGATTCACTTTGTCAATAGTACACTTTGTCAACCGTTGTCGAGATATAAGCAAAATTAGTCGACATAAAAAATATGGAAAAGTCTTTTTACTATTAGAATAAGTGTTCAAAATGTTTACTATGTTATTCTAGACGTGTATGTAATCTTCGTGATCTATCGAGTACTATCGACAGAGTGACTCAAAAGTACCTCTTTCTATTAAAAAAAAAAAAATTTGATTGGTAATGTGAAAAAAATTTTACTCAAGATCACTATAGTGTTTCTCTTAATATATTACTATTTTGATACAGGATATTTTTTTCAATCTTTAACCGTTTTTCGAGAAAAACATACTGACCATTTTATCAGACTCATTCTCTCTCTCTCTCTCTCTCTCTCTCTCTCTCTCTCTCTCTCTCTCTCTGTGTGTGTGTGTGTGTGTGTGTGTGTGTGAAATATCAGTGTTATTATTTAATACATACTAATAAATGTGATTATGTAATTACTGTTGTGGCTGTGTACTTCTAGGTGGATTTTTGTATTATTGAAATCAAAGTATGATGGTCTTCTCTTATCGTTATCTCATTTGATCCAGATAGATGATAGTTGTTATATATTTTTATCTGCATTTGTGCATTTGAATCTGCGACAAAATAATAAACATTTTTTTGAGCTTTCAAAATAATTAAGGAAACTGTCTGATTTAAAAATCGATTTTAAGTTTAGAAAATTTTTTTCAAACTGTACATGGAAAATTTCTGTTGGCAAGATTTTTGCTGCTATAGTAAACTTTTCTCGTTACTATAGGGCCAGTAAAAAACCTTGCTAGAAAAACTAATTTTATTTGCTGCACATATTTGACTAAATCTATAAAATCTTTTGTTATAGTAATAAATTGGTTCTTATTGTACTATCTCAAACAATTTTGCTGTACAATATCGGTTGATATAGAATATGTATAATTTACTGACGACTCAATGTCATCGTTATTCAACAACGAACCTGCCTATGAAGAAAAAGAAATACTTAAAGATATTTCGCAAGTAGAAAAACTGTTTACAACAATGTCAACAAAAAATATACTACAAGACGAAGAAATAGAAATTATACAAGACAACTATGACAAAAATATTGACAAAAAATTCCATATTTAGTTTTTTTTTTTTAAATAAGTCCAGAAAGAAAAAAGAGCCAATATGAACTTTAGACACAGATAGTGATGTGTAAAGAAAAAACTTAATTTATTTTGTTGATTTATGTTTTGTGGTCATGTGGTATTTTTTATAAATTCAGTTTTTGAAAGTGTTAACTTATCCTGAAAATGATCCAATCCTGGATAAGTTAACACTTTCAAAAACTGAATTTATAAAAAATACCATATGACCACTCATCAAGCTTTCACCGAAAACATCGTGGCCAATTTTTTTTTTTTTTTTTTTTGAAGGGAAAGAGCAAGTCTTATAAATCCAAATGAGTTTGAACAAGCGATATATAAAACTAAATTTTAGTTTTTATATTATAATTATATATTTACATATAATTATAATATAAATTATTAATATTAGTGAACATTATTTATATTAATAATAATGTAATATATATTATCTAAATATATTATCTAAATATATATATATATATATAAGTATATAAATATATAAAATATATACTAGGTAAATATAAGTAAATTAATACTAACCTTGTGTGGAATATTGTCTCGTAAATCTGCGTATTTTTTCGAACCAACTTTCGATAAGTTTTTCACGAAATTTCGGTGTAGTAAAAGTATACAATAACGGATTAACTGCGCTGTTTACTGGCAAAATAAAAATGACTATCCAAGCGTGCAGATCGGCTATAAATATTATCCACAGGTAGTAATATCTTACAAATTATCATGTTTCTTGTGACATAAAAGCGAGGAGATTATATTTTACATTGAAAGTAAAACACTTCCGTTTTATATACATGATTACATAAACACTAGGGTAAATGTCCTAATTATTGACATATTAAGAGCTTTTATATTTTTGATTGTGTGTATATCCGACTGATACTTTATAAAAAAAGTTTATACAAAAAGTGACTTTTTTATTTTCTTGTTAAATTTAATAACTAAACTATAATTATCTTAATAAGTAAAAAAATAATAAGTAAAAATATAAATTTTGAAATACAAAGGAAAATGTAATGTATTTGTAAAAGTAAAGTGCAATGTAAAAATATTAAATATATATAAGCGCGAATCTCATGTATCCCAAAAGAAGGTATTATTATTTTCAATAAAAAATAAAAAAAAATAAAAATATAATAAGTAATAATATAATTATCTTAATAAATGTATTTTTATATAATTATTCTAATATTGTATTTTTTAATTAAATAAAATAGTTAGCGAAAACATTGTGTTTATTACTAGCAATTTTAAGGTTCTTTTGTCCTTAATTTTGGCAATCAAATTCTGCGTTTGGAGAGCTATCTGCGCTATTGCATCATTCTATCGCTTATTAAATGTGAAACAAAGATAGAACGATGCAATAGCGCTAATAGCGCGCTCCTCAAACGCAATTAAAATGACCACTATTAATATTTTTAATATTTTTTATCTAATAGATTAGTCTAATGTAAATTAATCTAATGATAATGTGCTATGTACAAAAATTTAAGTAAAGCTAAAGTTAACTATTTTTAAAACATTTTTTATTTTATTTTAATTATATATTTAAGAAAAGCATAAATACTTGAGATTTAACTGTAAGTGTATTTTAATACTTAACTGTAATGTATATTTTAATATATGTGAAACAAAACAAGTTTTTTATTTAGTTTCTTAAAAAAATATTAATATCATAAAATGTATCGATATGTAAGCTACACTTGAAAATTCGATACGCGGACATATATTGACAGGCAGCGAAGAAGTTAAGATATTATAACTGCGTTTCGGAAGCGCGCTATCTCCGCTATTGCATCATTCTGTCTTTATCGCTCATTAGACGTAAAACAGAGATAGAATAACGCAATAGCGTTTGATAGCGCGAACGTAACTTCTATCAGTGTTACGTTCACTTTTTTATGATTCATGTCCGTATAATACTGTTGACATGTATTCAACATATGTTCAAATAGCAAAAACTATGCTGTTAATAACATATTACTGACATTAATAATTATATAATATTGTATAATTTATTGTATAATAATTATATAATATTGTAAGTTTAAATAATAATAATTAAATAATAATTTAATAATAAATAATAAATTATAAATAATAATTTATTTAATAGTTCATTTTCTTAATTATTTTTAAATCTATTAGTAGATAAAAACAGCTCAATGACTATATTTTTAATTAATTTTAATTTATAATCTCTCTTATTTTTGTTATTATTTTTTCTCACTTTCATTATTAAAAATGGACATGACTCAAAATTAGATAAAAATTTCACAATTTAAGTATTTTTAAAATTTAATTAGAAGATTAAGATTTTTATTGTATTTTAATAAAATGTAATTAAAAATAAATTTCTGAAACATTCAAGTAAAATCGAATTCGCACACACATAAAATAAGATATAATTTATATATGTAATTTATATATAATTTATATATGTTTAAAAATAGAATTTAAAATCAGATTACTAGTAACTAAGACTGTCAGGATATTTACCCTAGCAGCAATATCGCAAACGAGACGAATCAGTAAAATTCGCATTATAGTGCATTTTTGCTTACGTGGTACGGGATACTTCGTCATGGCGAGGATCTTCAGCGTTATAATAGGTGCCCAACATGCCGCGTCTGTCAACACGATTAGGAAGAACCTGAGAGCAAACTCGGAATCGCCGACAGAGAGCGGCGTAGCGTTGCGCGTTCTCCAGATACTAGCGAACATGGCAGCGTAAACATAACCGATAATCATCAATCTGCAAATAAGCGCAATGATAGCCTCTCTTTTCCCGATGCAATATCGGAGCAATCATCAGAACAAGAATCGATTGGATTGAAATCGTGGTGGAAGTTGATTAAATTCTTCAATTGGCTCCGTACCATTTTCTTGATTGAAACTTATTCGAAAATTCACGAATCAATAATTGGATATAAAATCGCTTCTGTTACTCTCTATTTTCTTCTGTTGCTTACGAAGTTTATCAGTGCATATAATCAAAGGATAATGACGCAATGATCTCGCTATGTTAGGAACGACAATTGCTTCAATGTTGTGCAATTGTCGTTCCTAACATACAGATATATGTCTAATTGTAATTTACCCGAACAGATTAAGTCCCAGAAAGATAAACGCTGAATATTCCCAGCCTGTCAGGTACGGATCATCTATATACAGAGGGAAGCACATTCCGTTAACACCGTAAAACCTCGTGCTGCTTCTCCAGTAGATAACTTCCAAATTCAGAAAAAAAAAATTGATCAAAATAAAGATTCTTCAAATAACGAAGAAAATAGGCAAGTATTTAAAAGTAGATTAAACGAGTTTATTTTTTCTTTTTTTTTTTTTTTTTACGAAAACAAACCTGGCACAAGAGCAATAAGAAGTCCGATAATCCAGATGACGATCATCGACGAAGCTGCAGCTTGAGATGTTATGGTACGATGACATCTCAAAGGATTTGCGATCATAATATATCGCTCCACAGACATAAACGACAGGATGAATACTGAAACCTTATTAAGTAATTTAAAATTAGTTCTCTTAGATTTTCAATACGTCAACTCTATACGTCAACTCTATTTCACGCTTAATGATACTATTACATATCATTATTCTGACAAATTAGAAGATTAGAGATTTATTCAACGAATATTGTAAATATTTCAGAGAGATATTTTAAAATAAATTTCTATTGTTATAAACAATTTATAATTCAATAATTTAATAATATAATTTAATAATTAAAATAATTTTTTGTATAATTTAATAATTCTATATTAATACAAACAAGTTTGGAAAAAATTTATATAACTTTATATAAGTTTTTAATATATCTAATTTCTTCCTACAAGATAAATTATAGGTATTTATTTGACTAACGACATAGAAAAAAATCATTAGTTACATGTCGTAAAAAAATCGATGCTGACACTGACGAAATCGTTAGCATGTCGATTTTTTTGTCACAACGTCCAGATTTTGTTGAGTAGTAACGTAGCCGGTCATTATAAATACCGTTAAAGAGAAATTGTACGTTACGAATTGAAAATTACGGTGGGTTTTTATAATAGCAAGGTGTTAATGCGTGTACCTCCGATGACGTCATCGCCAACACTCCTAGAAGCGTGCAAGACCACGAGGACATCCACGCACTCGCTTCCTGTTTGTAGTTATCGCGGGACCTTGCGTCTTCTACGGCGATTATGAAAAGATATATTCCCATCAACATGTCGGACACTGTAAAAGGATTACGTGACTATATCGTCGTGTGAGAGCTTTAGCAAGCCTAACATTAATATATGCCCGATCGATCATCGTGTTGCGCTTTGTTGGAAACCGCAACGATAATAACTCGCGTGCACTTCGTGATTTCGTACGTACTACGAATCATTTATTACATTATACCGGTGTGTGTGTGTGTGTGTTGATGTCTAAACCAACGCTCAGCAATTTACAACTAGCTTAGTTCTTCAGATTTAAACAAAATTTCAGTAAACTTTCTCAAAAACTTTATAGGTATTGAAAATTTACATTTTTATACAAATGTAAATGTTTTACAATGTTTTTTACAAAACTTTGTTGTAATAATTAAAAACGTTCATTTACCTGCAAGATTTTTAATCATGATACTTAAAACACGGTTTTCGTCTTTGGCGGTGAATCTTCCCCAAAGAACAAAGCCATTGCCAAGACAAGTAAGACAAGATATGCTCCAAACGGCACCCCTTAATAAATGTTTTCCTATTAAATGAGACATCGACGATACACCTTGAAAAGAAGAAAAGGAAGAATAGCATTGTATTCCTTGGTTCAAGAGTGAATTAAGTAAACGTTTTGTTAAATTAATTGTCATGTCTCACCATCGCTAGCAGGGCTGCAATTTTTCACTTTTGGTGCATACGTCATGCAATAGTGAAATTTTTTGAAGTATCTAAAAAAGTTTCAGGCATCTTTATGTTTTTTCTTCTTTTCTCTTGCGTAGGTTTTTCTTTATTTAAATAAAAAGACTTGATTACGTGTTTATGTTAAAATAATTATAAGAAATACGTACACAAAGTCAAGATTTACAAGAATGTCGAACACACTTTTGTCCACATTGTCCATATTTATATCTTCAACGCCTCTGAAATACACCGTACCATAAAAGATAAAAAGTAAATAATATTTAGCAAATATAAATCGTACGTGACTCTCTTGGTATTCAATGAGAAAAACAGCAAAATTAAAAACCGTTTGCTGTTAAAAGTAAGTTTACATTATTTGTTTTAATGATCTGACTTTTAATTTTACCATTTGACTTTTATTCTTCTGACTTATTGACCAACTGTTGAATATTTTTTATTTCAATTATTCCGTTACAGATCTCCGATACATAAACATCATTCTTTATTATTATGCATGTTTTTATTATCGGTTAAGTTGACTTGCTGTTGCTTGCCAACTCATTTTTAATGATTTCGTAATGACTTGTTGAATTTTAAGTGTATACATATTTATTTAATTGTATTTTTATCGTTTTTTCTGTTCAATTAATTTTGTATTACGATTTAGTCTGCTGAGGATGATCTACAATTAAAGATCGAAATGTCCGCCAAATACACTGCATTTTTTAATTATTTCAACACTGTCTACCGTCAATCTTGACTATTGGCTCTTTGGTTTATTATCTTTTGTTTTTGTTTCTTCGAGCCATTTATTGATTAAATATTATATTTAATTTGTTGTATCATAAATACAAATTAAAAAATAAAAGATTAAAAATGAAATATGAAATCAATAAAAAATCCGCTGCCGTTTATATATTTTTGTGTTGAATTGAATATAGAAAGAAAAACATAGAACAAGTTAGGTGCTTTTATCAGAAGTAAAACAATATCACTTACAAAGAACGAAGATTGCTCAATGGATTAAAGAGTGTTATTTGTAATTCGGTGACGGGATTATAACCAATTAATCTGAAAGTACAAGATTGTATCAATACTTTATCAGGGCACAAGAAGTTTTATTTTTAACAAATTCTGTCCAGTCGACACGCGCGTATACATGCGTACGAGTTAGAATTATAATTAAAACCGGTTGCTCGCGGATACGTGACGTTTCCATAGTTTGCTTTTGCGAAAAATCTTTAACACTAACTAAGTACCGACGACGTGCATCTTAAGCACGTAGCCCGGACATTTAGTTGTTAAGCTGATTATCACGGTTTTATACATTTCAACAGAAATATGCTTGTACACTTACAGCTTTGACAGATTATTCACGGGTTGAAACACGTTTGACGGTATCATGATTATCTTATTGTAGGCCAAGTTGCTGGAACAAAATTGTATGTAGTTTAATTGTATGCGTTTTTTTTTTTTTTTATCAATGAAGTTCAATTCTCGGATAATTTTTCAAATGCGATGCACATGTGATAATTGCTATTTGTTAGATTTTAGATTTTCCATTTTCTAACTATATTGTTATATTTACTTGTAGACTATAGCATAGGATAAATGGGGATATTATGGCCATACGGAAAAGATGGCCATAGACTGTAATTTCACCAATAATTGTTAAATAGTGCATTTTTGTAGCCATT
>QVNW01003883.1:0-11790 GCA_014825475.1 Pseudomyrmex flavicornis
AAAAAAAAAAAAAAAAAAAAAAACGAAACAATATTGATTTTTTGCGGAGATGTTTGATTTTAAAATCGCGTGGGTCTTACAGACCCAATCTGTTCAACTAGTCACTTTTTTGAAGTCTGTCCACGAAGGGTTATTTAAGATTAAATAGAGAGAAAAATCAAATATCGAAAGAATCTTAGCGAAAGTATGCAATCGGGATCTTGTTCTCTTCGCCTTGAACTTTCACAAAAAGAGAAGTTGATCAATGATGAATTAAATACACTTGATATCACCAAACTAAGTCGAGCATCTTAAATATGCAAATACAAGAGTTAAGAAATATATAAAAAAAAAAAGAAGAACGCGATTTTTGAAGTAGTGACATTAAGAAAGAAATTAATTTCAATTAGAGATCTCTCACAATAAATATAAAAGAATTAAAAAGAAATTATTTGAAGTAGAAAATCGTTGAGTAAATGACATTTTTTTATCGAATCTTCACCGAGATCTGGAAATGCGTTTGTAGAATTCACAAAATTCTGCGCTAAAGATGTAATTACGGCGTCGTATCTTTTTCACAGGCTATTCCGATTGATAATCTCGAAGATAAGAACAATTCCGGCAAGTTACTTAGGAAACGGATCTCGTGTGCGCTTCTTCGACACGAAGAAGAGAGTTTTCCGTGTCAATTTTTCGGCAAGCATAATTATGAAGAATCCGGATGGTGTGCGTGCGTGTGTGCGCGCGCGTGTGTGTGTGTGTGTGTGTGTGACGGCAAGAGCCGGCGACGCGTCGCGATGCTGCCTGGATGTTATTTCCTCGTCGCGTAACTCGCGTTATCGCGCGTCGTGAGGCGCGCGCACGAATCACTCGCGAATTCACGTGTTACGTAAATCCGTGCACGGTCCCGTGTGTGTACGCACAGACCAATTAACGGCCAACGTTTTTTTCTTTATCACGGCGTTGTCACGGTTCATGGCAGGAGACGGCCGCGACACGACGAGTCTTCCGATGATATCCCGAAAAAAATCTCGTCGAGAGTGAAGCGTTCGCTCGCTTTGCGAGAAAGAAACAGAGTGAGAGAGCGAGATATATATATATATATATATATATATATATATATTCGTCGGTTTCTGCGGATATTAATCTGACGACGCGAAAAAAACAGTCAAGCACATGATGCGCGCCGCGGGAATATCGAATTAATATTGAGTGAAATAATTAGGAGATATATTGGGAGAGTTTCTCGGAATTTATAAATGCGCAGCGGGAAACAAAAAATTAATATCGCGATCGTGTGTGTCTCGAATTTGTGAGAGAACGAAGCAGCGGAGAGGTGAGAGAGAGATAAAAGGATGTATCTCTTCAGCCACGCGGGTTCTGCATGCTCTGGTTAAATTCACAAGAGATGGATTGCTTTGACTACACAACACCATCTCTTAACGCGTGTTTTATTGCCGAAGGTAGGTGTGTATATACATATCGACAAAGTATGCTACTTAGCGAACGTCGCAAAGGCGTTCTCTGACTTGTGCGATGTATTTCCGTCGATGAACTCGAGGCCGCGAGTCATTCTTCAGAAAGAGAGGAGAGAAATAAAGAATGAGAGAGAAACGGACTTTGTTCCTGATCCTTCGTTATTTACAGGATATATTGATGTTATAATCTACAGACTATATCAGGAACCTGTATCACGCGAAAAAAAATCACGTACCGAGAGAGAAAGAGAGAGAAAAAAAATTCCGCTAGAAATTTACATATACGAATTTTTAATCGAACAGCAAAAAATGAAAAAAAAAGATATAATAAAAATATAACGAGCCATGTTACAACAAGCGTTTTTCACCAAATCCGACGACGTGCGGCGGCAATATAATGCGCGTGTGCAAACTTAAATTACCGCCTTCCTGAATTTCTACACAGTTTCTTCGTCGCCCGCGATGTGTTCGTACCAGCGAATCTTTCTCATTATCGGACATGATTTGCACAAGATTTCCCTTCCACATAAATAACGTAATAATAATATCTTGCACATCTTATAAAAATGATTGTATACGAATGATTATATACGAATTACACATCCCGACGTATATTTTGCACACCTTAAACAATTTCCATTTAACATATAAATCTCACGTACTCTCAAATTCGTAACATTATTGTAATATTTTTTTAAATTACAATTCCAGAAACTTCCAGATTCGCGATCGAACGACTGACGCAGGAATAAGTCAATCCTGACGTAAACTATTTCGCTGATCGAGGCGTTGATCGCTCGCCAACGTCAAAACTCGCACAAATTTAATTCGCACAAATAATTCGTTCGTGTTCACAGTTTTTACGTAAAATGCCAATATTTAATTTATTCTATATGTATAAGAGGTCGATTATCCAATCAATTAATCAAACGCATTCTGATTTTAATGTATCGTTAATGCTTAATTAACTATTAACTTCGAAACTAACGTAGTTCGAAATTGAGCCATCATGTGAAAAATGCGCAAATGAGTCAACGTTAGATAAGTCTTAATTTTCGACACCGCGTTGACATCATCGTCCTACGATTTACTTTTTGAAATTAACTTCGATAAAAAATAGAATATGTATAAGCAATCGATTAAATGACCTTGTCCAATTTTATTTTTCCTAATTAAAAATCAATTCATTACTAAGCGTGACAATTCGGATCTTCTGTATTTATGAAACTTTATTTATTCTCTTTAATTAATTGTGTTTTAATAACTTTATCGCGGTTATATATTTGTCTGATTGCACCAATTATGTACATTTTCTATTAGAAGAATTTCCTACTAAATGCGGCACAGTATTCCAAGAATGTTCGCAATTCAATCGCGCTGCGAACGTGCATAGTCTACCGTTTAATTCCAATCGCGATTAATTTGTTGTTATATCATTCGATCACTTGTTCTCTCCGAGAGTCGTTCGATTTAGTGGCGTCGACCGCGCGATTACCGTAACGCGTCGCATACCGGAACCATTTAAAGTAGGTCACTGTCATGTGCCCGACAGGCGTCCGGCCGGCGTCGCGGATCGACGACCGGCGTCCCGTTCGTACGGAATCACGGGAAACAATTTCGATAAATTCACAAACTCCGCGGGAACGCGGAGTCGACAATACGGCGAACTAAAAGGAACTGGCCCCGCGACGAAACGGCGCGCCGTCGATTTCTGTCGGCTCGGGCTTCGACTCCTTCCTCCTCCTGCTTGCTGCTGCCGATTCGCGATCATCGCCGACGTCATCGTACGCGATCATCGCCACCGTCGCCTTCGTCTTCGCCTCCCTGCTGTATGACGTCATTCGCGAGCGCCGGATGCTGTCATCGTGTCCGCGATCGCTCGCGAGATGAGAGGATCTGTTCGACGCCCGCAAAGTCATCTCGACGAGTTATGTTCCGGTTTGTGTGTCGAAACACTTTTGCGCGTCAGGATTCTTCGTGTCTGCTCACAAAAGATTTAGAACTTAGATACATTTTCTTGAAAAAAAGTTACGTATAAAATATTAAAGATTCGGTTTAAAAAAAAAAAGTCGATTATATTTAAATGACATTTCAACAATAAAAATTGAGAAATAATATTTGATTCATTTAAAGTCATTATACAGCACACGTAAATAGATACGCAATATAAAAAAAAAAAACCTAAATTTACTTCTGATAAATGTATGTTACGCTGTTATGTGCTGTTATGTGTGCAAGACCGAGGAAAACTAAGGTTCTGCGAACATGCAATCGCGATTCGGCACGATCACTTGAAAGAGGATTTCCTGGCGCTGGGTCATCGTATCCTCCCGTCGTAGATAGGAAGAAGATGAAGAGGTGGAGGAAGAGAAAGAAATGGAGAACGATGTATATCGCGACCTCGTCAAGGTAAACTCCGCGTGCCATCTTCGGACACGAGTTCGCGAATGTCGTTTTAATTCGCGTCGCATTTTATGCAGTTAATTAACGGCGGCGACGAGTTTCGTCGCTGCCGTTTGTCGCACACGGTCAACACCATCTCTGTCGCGAGAATTAACTCGATCAATTAATTAATTACTTTCTAATAATCCTAAAATAAACGATTAGAGCAAGAAAGAAAACCTTCTTTAAGACCAAACGTTGAATAATTAATAAAAAAGTTGGAGAAAAAATTAGATCTTTCGGATCTAATTTTATTACTTTCAGAAAAGTAATAAAATTCACATTTTCGTTTATTTATTTGACATGAGGGAGGAATTGGAGCATCCGTATCGAATTTTAAATTCTTTCGAGTCTCACAGAAGATTCAATTCGCGTGGAACACGTGCCGCTGCGTCAATGCCCTTCTGCTAAACGAGGATTTAGACGTGAATGAACGGCCAACTTGTATTTTGTGCGATGAAATTTCTGCGAGTGAGTGCCCCTCTTCCCCCTCTTTCTTTCCCGATAGTGCTCGCAGGGCCGTAATTAACATCTCGGTCGAACAAGATAAATAGACATGTTACAAAATAATCTCAGTCTTATTAAATTTGTGTATGTAATAGAAACTAAGTTAAACTCAAAATAAATTAAATATTTATTATATACTTATATTATAATTATATTACTTAAATATATTTCATTAAATTCACAACACCTACTTTTATATTTGATCTATGACTCACAATTAAGTGATAATTAAATGACAATTAATCATCTGTCTGAATTGTGAGAAAAACTTTAAATTTTAATCTCGTGTTTGCTTCACGAAATTGACTTCTTATTTATTTTCTTTTGTCATAAAAAGAGATATATTATTTTATAAACAATTAAATTTAATTATATTTATATATTCTCTGATTAACTTGGTGAAGAAAAAAGGAATCTTGTGTTTGCACCATGTCTATCGCTGAGTTTCAGCTTGTTACCGGCCTGTGCTATCAGGCCGAGCCTTCGTCACGGCAAACGAAGGTATTCCGGACGTCGCCGTTGCGGACCCCTTCTGTTAACCTGGCCCAGAAACCGAGCCGGAACTGTCGGTGGAATCAATGACCTTGGCGCGTGAGCTCCGTTCATAGCCACCGACCTCGAGAAGAAAGTTTCAAGAGCTTTCAGCGACGATGACCTCGTCGATTCTAATTTCCACATTGAATGTTAATTGTCATTCATCTTTTACACGAGTTATTTCTATAAAGAGCAGCAAAGTTAGAAAAAAAAATCTGATCTCAAGAACAGTATCTAATTTTTATTTTAATTTCATTATAACTCAATTTTATGCCAATATAAAAAAAAAAACATTGGATTGTACTTGATTTAAAAGTGAAGCAAATATAAATCTTTAATTTTATCGTGAATAGCGATGCAAAAATTGCAAATAAACATTTAAACCAATATATGTGTGGTTTGTACGTGGAAAATAAAAAATCAAGTTTGTGCGGGAGATCCGGCAAAATAATAATCGTCAAAGTGAAATTTGACTTTTCGCGTGTTGTGAAATAAAATCACGCTGAAATTACGCAGTAATTCGGTTGACGCATCGTGTCCGGCATGCGTGACGTGTACGTATACACTCTCTTGCCGCAAGAATGCGAATTTCCATCGGCAGTTCTATCCACTGTGAGAGATCGCATTTAGAGATCCAGGCCAGTTCCGCCTCCTCTTCGAAATCCGCCACACGTTGTTGTCCTGCTCCGTAATTTCTTTCTTTGGCAGCGTCACACTATTTGCGCAAACGCCAAGTCCAAACGCTACTTTCTTTGCTACATACTTTTCAACATTAAGACAACAACTTACCTGAGTTTTATTTATTGTCAAATAATATCTCGATAAACACGAAACACATCTGTTTTAAGGTCGAAATTTACGTATTCAATATATAGTTCAGTGCATTTTGAACATCTAAAAATAAATAAACATCATAAAAAGTTAGAGTTAAGTTGTATATAATTTATCGAGATATATGTATATATGCATATGTATATTAGCAAGAAAAGAATAAAAAAAATATAATCTAAATCTAATACAAAATTATGATGTGCACAAAAGCCTCAGTTGAGGTTAACAGCACATAAAAGTTCCTGATACATAATGCGTGAGAGTATGCATCATTTAAAAAAGATAATTTTGTTACATTTGAATTTTTCATTAAAAACTAGAACTTTGACTCACCAAGGAATTTCAAACTTTGAGTTTAGTAAACGCTCCGTATAAAAGACACTTAACAAGAAGATTTAAGTACTCATTGTCAGATAAATGACTTGCGAAAGATCGAAGATTTAAATTTACTTCTTCCGTCAATCTGCAGGTGGCGCGTATGTGCGATACTCGTCATGTGAGAGAAACAGACACAAATTACACGCCGGTTTTAAAAAAAGGAGACATGTAGATGTGATCACGTGTGTCGAATGTAAAATCCATCCTCGAGCTTAAATAAATTCCAAATTTCTTTGAGTGATTAGAGGTCATGACGAGTGTAAACTGTTGCGTTTGTGGAAAAGACGTTGCGCCTTATAAATGTCCGAAGTGCAGACAACCTTAGTGAGTATATATTTGAAGGTTATGTTTGATGCACGAAAAGCTTGTTGCATGTAAATAATTCTTTTTTTTTTTTTTCTATTGCAGCTGCTCCGTCGCATGTTGCAAAGATCACAAGATTCAACCCTGCACGCCTCCGGAACCATCTGAGAAATCCCAGAAACAACGTGTCGCCGAACAAAATTACAATTTTCCGACGGAGGATACCGTGCCTCAAGAAAAGCTGCAACAGTTGCGTCATAGCGAAGATCTGAAAGAATGCTTGAAAAATCCTCATGTGCGTGACATTATGAGAGGAATTCTGAATAGTCCAAATCCTACCGAGGCTATAGCGTTGGCTATGACCGAACCGATATTTGTGGAGGTGGCCGATGTCTGTTTAAAGATCGTAGAACCGTTGGATGAATACAATTCACACTGAGCGACCTTCGAGTCTGCATTTGTGTGCTGAATGAAACTGTGATATGTCAAAAAAGACACGTCCTGCTTTAAAATGTAAGTTCTGTAAATATATTTTTACGTACATTGCAGATTGTATATAAAAATGTTGATTTGTGTATCATAGAAATCGATATTTTCTCTCAGTAAATGTACAAATGAACGAACATTAAGAAGATGAGTGAAAAATTATGAGAATTGTACAAAGATTTTACTGTGTTTTCATACGAATAAAAATATAAGCAAGCGTTTTAACAAAATGAACAAAATGAAAAATATGAATCTCTCTTGTCTGGTTTTTTTTTTTTTTTTTACTAGAGATTATATATCAAGTGATTATATATTTATGTATGTAGTAAGTTCTATGTTAAGTTAATCGGTGCAATCTCTTTGTGTTGTACAAAAGAAACTAAGATGATTTTATTTCGTCAAAAGTCTTCAATCAAGACTTTGTGCAAACCAACACTTATGTTCTTTTGCTTTTTTTTTTTTTTTTTTTTTTTTTTTCGAGTGTTGAGAATAGTAGGCATAGAAGTCGTCGGAAATATAATCTTCCACGTCATTCGGTATCTGTGCACCGTCAAGCACGATTGAAAGGGCGTGATATCTTCTTCTGACATGATGAGCTGCCATTTTCGGCTGTCTGTCTCTCGTGAAGATTCCTTTTTTATTGCCACCCACTCTGGTGAACGCTAGAATGTGTACGCGCATATATGAATGTTATTAATTAAAACTTGTTCCGAATCAATTTCTTCAAAATTCAAAGTCGATACAACAATCTATGTTATAAATTTTCCTCAATACTCACTTTGCGCAGTACGAAAATCGGCGAAATTCCAGATGAACTCGCCGATGAAAAAGCCTTTTTTTCGCAATCGATCGAAAGCTTCGAAGTGTCTGGAGAACAATTCTTTCTGATATTCTTCGCTCCATACGTATTCCGGTAGCTGTAACAGATAGATCAGAGAAGTAATATTACACTGTTGTGTGTAATACTTCAGAAAACGATGAAATAAGTAACAGCGAACAGATTACCTCGTGCAGACCGGGCATGGTATCAGCACCGTACTCGGACATGAGTACCGGCTTGTTGTACTTATTATGCCAAGCTTCGGCTTCCCCTTCAACTCGGTCGGTTATCATGTCCATTCTGCCGGCATTGCTGTACCAGGCGTTGTAACGATTGAAGCTAATCACATCGAGAAACTGACCAACTTTGTCCTCCTAATCACAATTTACAATAAATTAACATTATTTTACTTTATCCACAAAAGTATTAAGTCAGGATAATGTTGAAAGTAAGTCACAGTTATTAATATTTTTTATATTTTATTATATAATTGAGCAATTATTGTTGAAATATATTTTTTTGTTTTTGTAATTTGTAACGTTTTAATCTTTTGTATGCTCGTTTATTTGTAACGTTACCTGTACTCCACGAGCTAGAGCTATGGTGACTGGTCTGGTGGGATCGACTGCCTTGGTGTGTAAGGCAATCTGCTTGAAGTACTCCTCGGCTTGAGACAGCTGGGTCCTCGGCTCGTTTGCCAGGGACCACATGATCACCGAGGGCCGGTTCTTGTCCCTGCGGATGAGCTCTGAGAGCGAGTCTTTGTGGCGCGAGAGCAAAGATGGCGAAAAGTTCTCCGTGTCGACAGAGGGACATTCGTCGATCACGAGAAAACCCAATCTTCGAGACAGAATTTAATAAAATAAAAAGGAATAAAAACACATACGTGTGAGAAAAATATGAAATTAAAAATCCACGGTGAAAAATCTCAATACCTGTCGGCCATGTCGAGGACTTCATCGCTATAAGGATAGTGACTGGTTCTGTAAGCATTAGCACCGACCCACTGAAGCAGCTCGTGATCCCTCACAGCAGTAACGAGATCAAAACCACGTCCTCTGATGATGGAATCCTCGTGCCTGCCGAAACCGCGCATATACACCGGTCGGTCATTCAGCAGAAGACTTGTGTTGTTCCACGTCAGATTTCTGATGCCAATTGGCAATCGATAGATGTCCACTTGGCTGGAGTTTGCCACTGACAGTTTCACCTAAAAAGCAAGATGTATTATTTCAACAAAGAAACTTGGTATTTGAATAATTTGTTAATCTAAACGTCAAGAAAAATATAAATATTGCTCGTAGTGCTTTCGAGACAAGAAGATAGTTGTAGGTTTGTTAAAGATTTCTTATTGATTTCCAAACCTCTAAAGTATACAGGTATCCTGGCTTAGGGTTCATGCCTCTGGGCCACCAAAGTCTAGCGAACGGAACTTTCAAGGTTCCGGACAGACCGTAAACGGGTTCCTTGATTGCCAAGGCATCGTCATTATCGTACAAAGTGACTCTGCAGATTACTTTTTCTCCCTCACGCAATCCGGCTGGTTGTATGATATACTTGACTATTCCTATGTCGCCGTTCAAGCTGGTTCTCACCGTGATATCCTCGATGTAAACGTGTGGCGTGGTATATAGCAAAACGGATCTTTAAATTTTTTTTTCAAATTATTGCAAAGTGAAAGTACAGACGTAGATAGGTATTCAATTCGAAAATAAAACTTTGACAGTAAAAATTATCTAAAATTATCTGATGAGACGTACGAATCTAAATTATCGCGTAACGCATCAGATGGTCTCTCTTGTTTGTTCACAAAGTCCTTTGATAGATAGAGATCTATTTGTGAAATTCGCGCGTCGCTTCAGAGAACTCAAAAAGTATCACAACAGGAAATTTAAAACAATGTGATGTCACACGTGTCGCGTAATTATTTTCTCCAATTGTTCTAACAGAATAAAAAAAATTTTTTTAAATGTTTTTTTATTTTATTTAAAAAATGAATAAACAGAAATGAAAGAAAAATTAACAGAGTTGATATTTTTGCGCGAATTTAATTAAATGAAACAGTGTGTTAATTAAGCGCTCGAAAAATTAATATTTAAATAATTAAATAAAATTGAGTTTTAGCTTTTTGGTCTGTCTACCTGTGTATTCCGGCGTAGTTGAAAAAGTCGAAAGTGTAAGTTTGCACATGCACAGTGCCGTTGTCGGAGACCATCTCTTCGATTTTGCCCTGAGGTACGCTGGTCTGTAGCAGAGTGTTATCCACGGTGACGGTGATACGGTTCTTGCCACCGAAGCTTACGTACGACGAGATCTCCGCTTCGAAAGGCAGGTGACCCATTTCGTGATTCGTCACTAAGACGCTGTTTACCCACTGAACACACAGTTGAACTTGTGAAGAGATATTAGAGAATATATATTTTTTCATATTCTTTTGAATTTCATTGCAATTATATTCCATGGAAATTAATCTACATTTATGTTTAGCTGAAAGAATTCAATTGTTGTGTTTTGTAGACTGTTTTCTTATCTTGACATTTCATCATTTCGGAGAATCTTTGAACGAACAGCAAGTAGGTACCTGCCCGAAAATAAACGCTTACCACTTGGGCGAGATAGTTGACCGAACCGAATCTGACGAAAACCCGTTGATCCCGCCAAAAAGAAGGTACGAAGAACGTTCTCTGGTACCATACGGGGCCGATGTGGTCCCGGAGTTGCCGCGATGTTGTGATGTCATTGTAAGACGATGGTACCGGCATCTTTATCATCTCCTCGACCTGCAAAGGCAGCCAGGTCTTGCGCGAACGGATCTTTGCTTGACGACGAGTAGCGTGCAATTACGCGAGATTATAAAACGTAAATGACTTTTGCGCAATGCAAACAGGAGCGTATAAATAATACAAAAATACGTGTGTGTATTGCAAATTATCTTCACAAATTGCAGCTCTGATTTAAAACAGTAAAAGTCAGAGTTATTTATCAAGTTTTAAGCTTGTAATAATTAGCATAATATAATTTACTGCTTAACGCGCGTGTACATATCATTTATAATATTCATTAATATTAAATAATATTAATATTTATAATATTATTAATATTTGATATTATATATAATATTTTATATTATTAATATTTATAATATTTAATTATTATTGTTTCATGTGTTTATATAATTTATCATGATGTAATACCGCTGATAAGTCGTCGTTAAACCACGATTCTCTGTAACCCCTCAATGCATCTCCTTCAGGCGACACGACGAAGTCCCATAATCCATCGAGCGATCGCACCTGCAAGAACATCTTCTAATTCCCCTTTCTAATTTGCGATAGAAGCGTGAAAACCGGACTGAATTAGAGTCTGGTTAGGTGGCGTTTAAAAAAAACACAGACGTGACGTCCGCATCACGTAAGAGATTTACCTCACGAGATTCACTTTCTCTGGGATACAGCATACCAGGAAGTGGAGTCGGAAATGCCTCCTTATATGGCAATGACGTTTCGGATGACGTTTCGGGATATTCGGGCGACGGTTCCGGACCGGATTCACCGGCCATCACTGTGCCGAGCAGCAAGAAGATCAAGTGCCACATTCCTCTGCGAATCTCCTGGATAAAAAAATCCACATTCGTGTTCGTATTCAAGATCTTAAAACTTCATGATTTGACAGAGATAAGATACGCGACTATTGGATGCACAAAAGACTGTATAAATTAATTCAATGAATTTTGTCCGGAGAACACAATCGGTTTTCTTTAACGGATTTACAATTTAACTAGCAATAATTAAAATTTCATCGTGACAAAATTATTAATTACTATTATTGGTAAGATTGTTGTATTAGTGTTCATTTTTTTGAACGACGTAACGAGTAATAATTGTAATATAACAAATGCAAACACACACAACCAACTCATAACATATAAGTCTTTTCTGTGAACTTATTTAAGGTAGGGTAAAAGACCCTATTACTGACAGTGGTTCCTATTACTGTCAATCAAAATTTTAATGATTGTTTAAATATAAAAAC
>QVNW01003885.1:0-10740 GCA_014825475.1 Pseudomyrmex flavicornis
GATTCCCGTTTGCAATAGCGAAAAAAAAAAGAAGAAGAAACGAAAAGAACGGTAGAAACACCTGAGGCAGCAGGTGCGTGAGCGAGAGATCACGTTTTTGCGCAGGTGCGCGCAAACGGCGATTTTTTTGCAAAAGCCGTTTTCTGTCTGAACAAATTATTGATTTTTTCAAACGAATCTTGCAAAAAATCGAATTTCCCTCTTCGCCGTAGACGGGGGAACATCGTCTCGTGTAACTTCTCGTCTCGCTATTGCACGGCGGCTTTTTTTCGGGGGGATGATCCCGCCGAATGCGAGTGCTCGCCTCGCTTCTACCTTCGTTCTCGAAGTGAGCAAGTCAATGCCTAGCAAGCAGTTCTCCTCCGATCATTCGCTCGCTCGTCATCCGTCTACACGGTCGGCCTCCGTCTTTCTCTCCCGCCTGTTTCCCCGGGAACGTTTTCCCTCCGATTGATTTTTCGCCCGTCGCGTCGCCGTCGTCTCGCGTCTCTCAAGTTGGTGACTCAGTGATTCACAGTGATTCATAGTGCTCCCAAGGAGGAGGTTCTTCATCCGCGAGATTATCGGGAGTCTGAGCGATCCGGTCTTCGATAAACCCCCTACTCTCACCTCCGGTAAGTCGCATATTCGCAATCAACTCGCGCTGATACGCGGCAATAACGATAGAAAAAAAAAAAGTTTAAAGTCGCGAGAAAGTTGGAAAACACTCTAGTGATTAAAAAAAAAAAAGAAGATTTCTTGAAAAGCCTATTTGTTAGAAATATTTTGATGTTGCGTGAGAAAGCATGTGTTATATTTTTTTTAATTAACACAACATGTAAACAGACTAATGTGATGTATAAATATAATTAACGACTTCGACGAGTACGTAAACTTCCAGCGATCTTATATTATGTGTAGCAAAATCTGTTTTTTTTTTTTTTTTTACTCTTTTATGATCGTCATTAATAGTTTATCAGTGGAAAATCATCGGGTTTTGCGCCACTTATCTCGTCGTCCAATGTTTTTTCAATTACTTCGCGTTCGGCTTTATCTAATTACAAGGATCTTCAAGGTTTCGCGTAATTAATATCGAGAAACTCATGGGCCGCGTATCCGCGAACGAAAATTAGTACCTCGCCAATCACGGACATCGGCACGAGACATGCGATTGCGCTCGTACACGCGTGACGCGCATAGAAATCGTCGCTGAAACGTATCCAGAAGAGGCACTTTGGACGTTTTCTTCCCCTGTGCCCGGCTGGGAAAAAAAAGTCCGCGTAATCGAGCAATCGGCAACGGCCGGCCATTGTCGTCGAGGGACGAAGATTTTTCCCAGCGATGGACTTAATACCGTGTACACACACTCGTCGAAAGGAGTCCGGAAATCTCTCTCTCTCTCTCTCCTTCTCTCACGAAACTACCGTACTACTGCCGTTTGCGAAAATATGCTTCTCCGTTAGGAAGCGCACGATTATTGCCGCCATCCGCCGTACCGATGTAATCTTTCTTCCGCGCTTTTACGTGAAGGAATTTGAAAATTACGTAAATAGCTCCGTCTCCCGGGGAGTCTCTCGTTGTCGAGGCTGCGGTTTTGCCAGGTGTCAAGGCAAAACATCCGGAAACTCGCGTTTGTTTTCGAATCAAACGTTTCTCTAAAGAATTGAATTTAATTAAAAAGAAATGACAAAATAATGTCTGTCTTTTTTATTGAGCAATGTATCTCTGCAATTCGCTTAATACAACAACATTGTAATTAAAAGAACATTCGGCGGCGTTCTCTCGTATTATTCGTTAATCAAAGACAATTAGCGCGGCAATTCACGATAGCGTGTTCGTAGAATTTTTCTTACAGAACTATAAAACGATCACCGAGAATACCTATCGGGATTTACAATCATCGTCTTAACGACTTCAGACAGCTCACACAACCACCACAAGTCAACTTGGATTCGTCGACTCAGCGCTGTTGTGTTTTCTATTCCCGGTGAAAAATTTTTATCGCCTCCAGACCGCGCTTGTCACCGACGATTAGTGAACGTCTAAATGACTTAGCGATTCCAAATCGACTCGAATCCCGCATTTATTTTAAGCAGCCAAAGCACGTAAATATCTCGGCTAGACAAACAATTAGAAATACGTGCGACACAAACGTGTGCTTAGGCGGTTCTGATCTCTTTTCGTTCGCTCAACGTAGAACGCCGAAGACCGTAAAGGCCGCAATATAATGCGGCCTATTCGGAGTGCGGTGAAACTTCGGATGAGAGAACGCACGGCGCGTTGAAACCGCTCGCGTATCCCTATCCGGGTCTCACGTTCCCATAATTGTTTAATTCGGGAAAGCGCGCGCGAAGTCGGTTTCTCATCCTTGCGCGACGGCAATTTGTGTTCCGACACGCCGGTTTACGATTGATTTCGAGACATTCCTCGTACGCACGAGGAAAAAAAGAAAAACGTTTCGCGCCCGATTGCGCAGCATCCCAGAATACACACGCGACACCACGTCGCGAGAGTCTTTCACGCTCTGACGCATCGTTGTCACATCGCATGCATATCCACGACGATATCTCTTCCGTGCGCTGCACGTAATTCGAATAACGCTCTTCGAATCTCAAAGAGACAGCTAATCAGAGTTCTGAAAGTAACTAAATCTGCGACGATCATATACCCACGTCTGTTATCTTCAAGATCGTGAGTTGCAGATATCCGCCTCGATCACTTCGGACAATAAGTCGCAAGAAAATTAGAATGTAACTTGAATTAAAACAAGAGCGTAATTTAAAAACACAACGTGCGGAATATATTTTTTTTCTCATAAAAATAATGCAAGTTTAACAGCACAGTTTTTTTAATAAAGAGAATTCAAAAAGATAGTGTCTGTGAGACATAAGCGTGCGTTTAATTTCTTCAATTACAGTACAAGAGATTAGAGACACGGCCGTTATCGCCGTGTTATTATTGGGATTTGTTGCGTTAATCTCCCGACCTTTTTACTTTTATCAGGCAGATTACCCTCCTCGGCTTTTACAACTTTCTGCGGCAAATATAAACGTCCGAAACGAAACCGGTTTCGTTTAATTTCGGTTAATTGAAACCCCGGTAACGACGAGCGCGGCTCTCGGGCCCGGCTCGTCTCGGCGCAAGCGACCGCGCGGCGCATGGCAACAGTGCAACGGCGTTAAAATATCGCAATAAGGCATTAAACAAAGGAATCCGGGAGGAGCTGAACCAAGACCGCGGTTACTGAAGCGAAACGCTCGGAGCGTTTCTTCGTCTCGAAAGGATTCGTCGGTGAACGAGGCTCCAGAGAGGAGGGAAGGGCTTACATTCAAAGGAGATAAAGAAGAAAGAGGGGAACGTGCACCAGGTGGGCGGGACGGGAAGGAGAGAGTACCCATTCACGAGGGTATCGCGCGAAAGGTGAAATTTGGGTTACACCAGGTCCTTCGCCTCATTACCGAGCCGTATCCGATCCGCTCGTGGTTCCTTCCGATTTTACTCCCGTCTTCCCTGTTTTTATTACGACTCTGAGGAGCAAATTATCTGCCCGCGACGTTGATTAGCTCGACAAGAGCCGATTGGAGCGCAGTTAAATTTATTGCAAAAATTTTACGCGAAGTATCGCGATTTCCTTTCCCTTCGCCTTTTCTCTTCAACCAAGATTAACGGAATCTGGTGCGTTACGTCATCTCGACGTTCTTTTTATTATTATATTCGTGCGGAAAAAACAATGTGTAACTTACGTCACACGTTTCTATTATGTCGGTTATAAATATGATATGATTTTCGCATGCCTCTAATCGCGTCTCGGCATCTTGCCGAACCGACTGACTCACTTTTCGTTCGTTGCTTCATTCCATATTTTTGCCGAGATAATCTTAATGTGAAAACGTACTTATTCAAATTATTTCGTAGTTTCTAAATCTAGATACATATACAACAAGTGTTGTGTAACGTACATTGTAAATCAATCTTTTTCGCGCGATATACTCTAGAAAAAAAGAAAGACGAGTGAATTAGCTTCGGAGTTCGCGGTTCGAGTAGTCGACGCGAGAAAAATCGGCGCGAGATCATTACTTGAAACGTCGCAACCACAGCGCGAGGTCGAGACACATCGGTGCTGATTATTTTCTCCACGCACACAAAATAAAATAAAATATCGAGTATGTACGACCGGTCTGGCAGCGGCGAACCTCGTCCTCAAAAAGATCGGTCGAAGGCCACGAAGCGAACGGGTAAATCGAAGTATATCTCCGTATCTCTCTCTCTCTCTTCTGCGCTCGAATCTGACGTTGCTCAATATCTGAGCGGCGAGACCGATCGGGTTTCGCGTTTTTCGTCGCGACCGAAAAAGCTCGAAACCGCGCCGTCAATGTTAAACTCCGATCGAGAGAAACGATCGTGTGCCGCCCTAACGAGTTTCCCGCGATGAGAACCACTGCGGTTCGCAACTGCGCTCGCAAGACGATCGTTTTGTAGTCGTCGGAGCACTCAGACCGCAAACCCGGTGAATCACCCGAAGGATCGTCTGTCTTAATCCCTCGATATCGCGCGCGCTCCTCCTACTTTCGGCTTTCGTCGTGTGTGCAGAACGCCACTCGAACGCGCTCGATATCTCTCTCGACAGCGAAACTCTTTGATATTGTGCGGCAAAAAAAAAAAAAAAAAACTCAACGACATTTGCTATCATAAATATTCAAAATTTACGAGCCAGTTCTCAATTGTGAAATGATTGAGATAATTACAAAGGATTGACTTTTTAAATTAGATGTTCAATTTGTTGCGTTGTTAAAAATTTGCAGGATACAGTCCAGATTTCTCTTAGCGTGAGATTAGAAACATGTCTCGACTTCTCGAGCGAGCGAGGAAACTTTATTATTTTAATTGAAAAGGCCAGTTTTTTTTTTTTTTTTTTTGTCCTGATTTAAATTGGACCGAATCCAGTCCGTCAAAACCAACAGCGGGAGAATTACAATCGAAAAGGAAGACAAGTTCAAAGGTGCGCTGCGCGTTGCCATCTCTTGGCTGTTGGCCCATCAGACGTGATCTCGCGATTCCATTGTTTTAGAGAGACACGGGCGTGCACCCTGCGCGACGGCGGCGCGGGGCACATCATTAACTCTCCCGTCACGACCGGGATGCGAATAGGCGCTAACGAAGCCGGATATAATCGGGCCCGACATTATATACTGGACGAGGAAAACAAAACTCCTTAACGGCGAGCCGTGCCGCGAGAAGAGCTCGGGAGAGAAGAAGCGTGTCGTCTTCTCGTGCTTTTTACGCTTATGACGCCAGCGAGTTCCAATTTTAGTATAGCGCGCGACGAGAGCCATTCGCACGCAGCGCGCGGAGACATTCGTGTGTATCTTTCGCGCGACGACATTCCTCGCATTGCTCGCCGGATGAATTTGATCTTTTGACGAGCCGGACGAGAGAAGAGGGAATTACGCGCGTTGGGGGAGGTTTTTTTTCCCTTGAGAAAGAAATTCTGAACGAGAGAGAGAAAACTGTGAAACGCGAGATCGCGAGAGATCATCGATCTCGTATCGTTGTCGCGAGAAGAGAGATACAGAAAACGACGGGACGTTTAAGAGGGAGGAAACCCGAAACGCTCTTGAAAATCACTTCCTCTCCGCGATGTCTCCGCGGGCGAGCGCTAAAAATACGAACGGGTCACTCGCGCGCGCGAGTCATCGCGTTTGAAGGATTTTAACAGCTGAAAGGCATTTCTCGTATCCTAGGACGAGCAACACGCCCGCGAGAGGGTCGATAACCCCGCAATTTCCGAGAGAGCGATCCGCTGGGAACGGCGCTCTCAAAGTGTATCGTAAAGTCGGTTCCTCGTCGGTCGAGGCAGCGCGCACTGACCCGCACAACTATACCTGACATACCCGCCCGCGACTTCCAGACTTACCGCCAATTGACACATTCTGGTTTCTGTCGTGCGAGCTCTGGGGATATCTCAAAGAGGACGGAAATTTCTTGTCCTTCTTTATCAAAATATTTTTAAGTTCCTCTTAAGTTCATCCGCAGATGATCGCGACTGCCAATAAAACGATTACGACGTATCGAGACCTAAGAGATATGATTTCCCTGCAAGCATCGAGAATTGAATTCATTTTTTATTGCAGAGTTGTCAGGAGGTTTACGTCTTCATCGCTTTCGGGAAAGACAAACGGAAGCCGTCCGGGAGAAAATAAATTCATTGAATGCCATAATTACCCCGTTACATCATACACTTATTCATCGTCGTCATAGAATTTTATTATCAGGAATACACGCGATTAACGACTTCCGTTTCGGCGGCGCTATCGCGGATGTTTATTTAGGAATGCGCTTGACATCGGGGAAATATAAGAATAGTCGCCCGCGCCCGTTCACACGCGCTCAGCTCGGACGGATTTTCTCATCTCTCGTTCTTCTGACATTTTCACCGGAGCGGTGAGTAACGCGCGAGCTTTCGTGCTTACGGCGATAATAAACGCGGTGATGTCACCCGCGCGCGCGCGGGAGTGGTTTAATCGACGACACGAGACGCGTTATAAAAATATATATTATGCGTGTGGCCGGCGTGTACAACGTGATGTATGCCATCTGGTACACTTCCTCGTTCGTTTGGGAAGAGTATCAGCTTCGCGCGTCGTGGGTGTGGCCTCTTTCGAAATAATTAGCCGGGTTTTAGGAGGCGTGCAAAGTTTTTTCTTTAATTATCGAAAAGAAAAAAAAATACGAGACGGAGAGCAGTGGGTCAGTCGCGCTTTGTTTTTGTTTTCAAATTGTAAATTGTCTCAGGTCAGTTTTCGTTCTGCACACATTCGAGTTTTAATTAGATATTTTATTCATGACTTTTTTTCCATTCTAGTTAATTAAGATGTTTTATTCTATTTCGCCGCTTTCTCTCTCACGAGATATAATCGTTACATTGCGACGTCCTCCCTCGAACGGGAGGAGGAGCATATTAGGTTGCACTTTGTAACAAATATATATTACGTCATCGTACAATTGCGTCGTTCCTTTTAGCAATGTGTTGATCTTTGACATTTGCTACGAGTGATTTTTATTTTTCAATATGTTATATATTTTTTGAAGTGAACAAATCAAGGAAATCGATCATCGATAAGACAATTAATTATTGATTGAACATGAAACAGCTTTTATATTTGCTCGGAGATAATTTTTTTATTTCGCGTACAATTGGAAGTCGCGTCCCTGCGCAGAGAAAAAATATCGCCGGGTCGTCGCATTATAAATGGAGAAAGTCATAAATTGGCGAATTAAAGCGAGTTTCCAGTTTCTCGCTACGAAAAACGCTTTCCAAGTACATAAATGCGCGAGCTAGTTACGCCTGCCCGGATGATGTATTGTGTGTTTGTGCGGTTTGATAAAATCGATGTAAAAAAAAAAAAAAAAAAAAAAAAAAAAAAAAAAAAATCGTAACTAAAAGTTAAGGAGCAATTTCAAACACGACGAAGCTAATAATTAAACGGTGCATTATTATCATCGTGAAAGTCACTCAAAGTCGGAGATTCGCGAAGCGTCACGCTTGATACGAGCGTAATACTCGCGATCCATTTCCACGCTGCGCGAAGATCGAAAAAAACTGATTCATATTCATCGCGGACCGTTTCCTTTATCGGAGAGAAATAACATATGGGCGTGTTCGGAGCGCGTGTTCAGATTAAGCTCTCCGAAATTTCTCCGTTTCCCCCCCCCCCCGAGGGGGAATTCTGTCGCAAAAGTCTGTAATGTTTTAATTAATCATAATTTTTAATTATAATTTTTTAAAACTAAACTGTGTCGCTTTCAGATATATTTTGTTTAGAATTATTTGTAATTTTCAAATGCGTTTTCCGACAGACTACACGACGCGCGACATCGTCTTCCAATTGGCTTTACACTGGAGATCGGACGAAGCACAAGTCTCAAAGAGACACGCTACAGCACGAAGTTCCTTGAAAAATCAATCTTCCGTGAAACGGTCATATGACTTCTCCGTGGACGCGAGAATAAAAAAAAAAAAAAAAAAAAAAATTCGTTTCCGAATCTTTAACGTTCGCTGTTAAAACTTCATGTTGTATATTTGGAAAAAGTTGGGCGTATCGAAACACAAACGAGCGACCACGGGAGAAAGGCGGGTAAACTCGAGCTTATTCACTCGGCCATGAATACGCGGTGTTCTCGAATTCCTTGCTAATGTGAAAAAAAGAAAATAAACTAGAGCCAGAGAAAGAGAGAGAGAGAATTTTATGGACTTTTTAATCGGCATGGAGCCGTGAACTGCGCTTTAGTAGCTCTTGGTCAAATCTTCGGCCGACGACTTTATTGTACTTTTACTTTTTCACTGTATATTTCTCTCACTTTTCGAAATTGTTTTCATGTTTCAACTCGCACAGATTTATTTAACTTATCTATTAAATCAGAAGAAAATAAGAGAGAGAGAGAGAGAGAGATTTTAAACTGTCTAAGTTTTACGGTCGGGTTCTGAGATCATTTGAAACATGCGCTTAGACTCTTGTCAGGTTTCTTTTCTTCTCAAGCTCTGCACTTGCATTCTTAAGCGATAAATCGGCAAATTACACAGCCATCGAAATCAATTTGACTACCAAAGCGCATTCAGAAAAGCCGAACCGAGGCGAACGATAGGTAATCGCGGACTTGTCCGAGTCGCGAAATTAAACGGTTTCCCGTTCAAACGGGCGCAGTCAATTGCAGCAGCCTCCTGGTCGGGTCGCGTGAAATTTACGAATCCCACGCTTCGATTCCCGGCGGGGATTCTCCAATTTGCGTTTTCCAATTTGCCGCTTAATTCGTATTCCGATTCGACTCGTCGCGTTAGCGAACTTTAGCTTTGTGTAAGTAAACGATCGAGTAAATTTTGCGAGCGAAAAGTGCGGCAAAACCGACACGCCAGCGCGAAACTTTTGCAGCTGCACGGCTGCAAGAGGTGGTCGGTATTGACCAATTTGCCCGACAGTATATGAGTCATTCGTGCTGATCGATCGCTTCGTTCAAAGTGCGTGTATCCGAATAATATTTTTAATAAATAACAAGAGCTAAAATGGTGGTCATGTGGAACCACACACGTGGATGTTGGGCGCGTTACGTATAATACTATAGTATTAAAATATAATTAACGTTTATTGATACGTTTCTTGGTCCTCTTCAACATGTAATAGCAATTAGAATAAAATCAATCCACAATTACAACGAAATGATCAAAACTAATTAGTTTGCACAGATAATTAATAATTATCTCATAGTGTTATTAAATTAATAATAAGAAACGTTAATTATATTTTACTTATTATAATATTATTTAACGTATCAATATCCATCTGTGTGTAGCTTTCATATGATCTTTTTATTGATTGGACATTTAAGGAACTGGCGCTTCTGAATTTATTTTTCTAACAAACGTCACGGAACTTGCCGAACTCCTCTACTGGAGTTTCTAACGTTATCTTTAATCTACAAAAATTAGCGTACATATATTTATTATGCAAACACTGTACCATAATTTATCATCAAAAAGTGATTCTCTTGCTATCGTTAAGCGATGAACGATCGAACAGTCCGTTAGACTGGACTTGTACGTGAATTATAGCGTTCGGAACGCGTCGTTTTATTTTACCGTAATATCGCGATATTCCCCGCCGCCGGCGACGGGGACGGCAATCGGCCGGTTATCGTCGCGTGGCAACGTGTACCGTACGCGGGGCCGTCTATCGCGCATTTTCATGTACGGACCACGTTAGGTACTTAGTGAATCATACCGGCGGGAATGCGATGTGGCAACGCTCGGTACGGCTTTACGCTATTGCTTCTCCTCTCCGTGCTTCGGATCGGTAAAAGGCGAAGGTAAGAGACGGGTGGTGGTGGTGGTGGTGGTACGCGCGGAGGGACGCACGTCCGCACCACCACGCTTCGCCGGGTTCTTTCTCTCCTTCCTTCATCCGCCCGTCGTTTCCACCTCCTCGGAAGTCGCTCGGATGCGTGCCGCGGTTGCGTCACGTACGACCCGATGCGATTCGCACCCGAGAATGAAGAAGACGAGCGTCTTCTTCAGGCGATGACAGACCTTGTCCTTTGGATTTTTTTTTAAATATAACAATATTTTTTTGCATATAAATTGCGTTGCAACTTCCTAGTAGGTTTTGAGTTTATTCGTTGAAGAGTTCGTCTCTCTCTCTCTCTGTGCTGTCAACGTTGCGACGAATTACGCAATTCAAGAATGTGATTTAAGCGAGCTCGCGAGCCGGAGGAGAAACGTCACGACTATGATTCATCATCAGAGTTGCTGCGAAAATATTGAGATCTACGTAAACGCTCCCGTCCTTGATCCCGTCTGTCCGCCGCGAGACAATCCGTGATCCTCTTGTTCATTAGACTCGAACGACCCCGTTCGGCTTTCCTTCCCCTTCGTCGTATCGCGCGCGCGTTAACGGTGTCGTTACTCTTGGGCGCGACGTTCGCCGAGCGCCCAACCCAGAAGGAAAGCAGATACCATTCAGAGAGACAGGAATCCTTTGTGGGGCAACAAGATCGACGGGGCGAATATAGGTACTTCCTGTTTTTGTACGCGGAACGAACGTGCGATGAATCATATATTCGCGGAACATCCGAACGTGTGTACTTTTTACACGACGAGATATATAATTATACGGCAAAACCTGTCATCAACGGGGAATCGGGAAAGAGATCGGGAAGATTTTCCGTTAGAGCCGGGTTCCGCTTAACGAAGGCGGCACTGTAAAAAGTTTT
>QVNW01003886.1:0-19406 GCA_014825475.1 Pseudomyrmex flavicornis
TGCGATATATATCGATATGCGATATATATCGATGTGCGATATATATCGATATGCGATATATATATCGATATGCGATATTATGATGTTTGTATAGACAAATCTTATTCCTGCTCAAAACGCTACTTAGTATAGTAGTACTACATACTATTGACGCGATCTACGTTAAAGTTTTAATATTCGCGAGTAAAAATTGGTTCATTGCGCGTGAACTTGGCGCGAGGCACTACCGTGCCTCTTAATTTCAGATGTTTCTTAGCGCCAGCATAAATTACTGTAAACTTCTCTCCTTCCTCTCTTTCTCTCTCTTTCTCTCTCTCTATCTCTTCCGCGACACAACAGTGCGGATTTCCTCGCGATCGCGCTCAGCTTTTCGGGATGGTCAACTTCCGACAAAGGCGACCGACCCGAGATCGTCGTTTTCTCTCGCCTCTCTTCGTTTGTCGCCCGTCGACAATAAGTTCGCGCGTAGCCGCGCCACCGGAACGCGCCTGGACGTAGGCCAACTACTTTTATGGCACCGCTCGCGTACTGGCAACAACGTACACCACTATATACTCCCGTGGCAAAAGGAGTGCATCCCACCGCAGCGCACCAACAACGTGATTTGCCCGTTGCGTTCGACCGTCAAAGATATACGGCGTGACTCGCGAAACCGATCCAACTTGCGCGCGTCTTCCGCAAACTATTAGAGATACACGCGAAACTGCTGCGGGCTGCTTGTGATCGATGCGATGTGTAAAGCCGGATGCGAAATCGACGTGCTGTGCGGACTAAGAGCGTGTGGGAAGAATTGTGTGAAGCGGTGATTGAATGCGCGACGAAAATGTGTTTCTAAACAAAATCTCGAAGGATTTGTTCTTTTAAGACAGTTTCTACACTAGGGAAAAAGTTTTGCTTTTAATCAAGTAAATATATTTTTTTTGAAAATTCTTTTCTCTCTCTCTCTCTCTCTCTCTCATGATATTAAAAAAATAAAATAAAAGTTGTTTATTTCAAAATAGTTTTTTCTTTCCAGTATATGGAAAAAGTCTATAGTTAAGAGATTTTTCAATTTGCGAAAGTAGAATTTTGATAATATAGATGCAAAATTACATATAAAACAATAAATTATTCGATAACAAAAATAATAAAAAGAAATTATCAGTTTTTAATATATTATTATTATTATTATTATTTCGGTAAATTATTTATTAGTTGGAAATAGTGGTGTATGCACACATGTAGATCGAGAGAGCAGAGATTTAAAAATTGAATAGCTGCTCAAGAATCGAACGTCTCTTAAGCGCGAAAGAAATATCGAAATTTTATGAAAATCCGTTCAATAAAATTCTTCCGTGATGCATTACATTTCGCAACACCGTTCCGAGAAACGGAACGCGGTATGTACGTTCAATTCCTATCTCGCGAACTTTTCTTCTCGCGGTCGGTGAAAAGCGACGTCTCTCTCTCTCTCTCTTGTGATCTCCCATCACGAAAGACGAGGGGGAAAGAAAGGAAAAAGACTCGGTTTTATCACACGCGCCTCAACATCCGAATCTCGGATGCTGCTCTCGGATCAGACGAAATTCACTTATCATCGAGTCACGTTCGTGTGGGGAAAATCCTCGATGCGCGACGAACACACAGTGTGCGTGGCGCGCGCGCGCGCTCTCTCGGACAAAGCAAAATCGAAACCGGGAGATGAGGGGAAGGAACACATCGAGATGGTGCTTTCGCGCCGCCCGCCCGCTTGTCGAATCAAAGCGCAACAAACGAGCAACACGAGCTCGCATGCAAAACAACGCGCCCGGCCCGCGCCATGTCGTAATCCCTCACCGGGAGCAAATCGATGAATCGATCCACTTTGGTGCTCCCGCACGAGTCCTCGCGCGCGCGGAATCCCGCCGAGAGGCTCAACTCTACCACCGCCTGCACAGTCGAGGGAAACTCAACGAGACTGTGTGTGCGGAAAACGAGGATGTAGAGAGGGAAAGAGCATGAGATGAGTGTGTGCATGTGTGTGTGTGTGTGTATGAGAGGGATGAGGTGGGACCCGAGTAGTGTCACTGAGGGTACGATCAAGCGGTACTTTCGCCGTGGGAATTCTCGATATCTGAAGTTGAGATCGCAAATATCGAATGCGGAAAATCGCTGCTGAGAGAAGGCGGTTGGTAACGCGGAAGGAGATGGCCGAAAGAGGGAAAAAGAGAAAGAGAGAAAGAACGCGGCAAGAGTCGGACGATGGGAGAAAAATTGTGGCGAACACGATGGCAAGAGGTAAAAGCGGGCGAGAGTTCTTCCTTCTCGCTTTCTGCCTTCGTGTTGCTACCGGGGTGTCTCGACGTACGGCAGAGATACTCCGTGTATCGTGTCGTGAGTGCTGCGGGAGAAAAACGCTGGCGCGAAAGATTCTTCGTTTCTGCGTTGAAAGCCTCGGGAAAATGGATAAAATGGAAGAAATAGAGTCCGTACAAGTTGTGAAAAAAGATAATTGAGCTCTTTCCTATCATATGTTACATCATAATACGATCATATAAATGCTTCTTTTTGAGTATGTGTGTTTGTGTGTGGGTATTTGAATTAAATGAATTTTCGCCTCGCGTAATTAAAAAGTGTTCGCGAAAAAAATGAAATTCTCAAATTGCTGTTGCCATAATTGTGTATCAAATCTACAGAATCTGAAACCAGAGATTTTGACGAGTTTATTAAAACCAAATAACACGTTTTTTTTCATAAAAAAAAAGAATGTTTAAATTTATAAATATAAAATAGAGATAATAAATAGCACTTAGTGTAATTAAAGTTGCGAAAAAAGTGTAACTTCCAAGATTGTTTTAACCGCACGTTAAAAAACTCACAGAAAATTCTGATGGATTTATTTGAAAAAAGATAACTTTATAAGAAAATAAATTTAAAAACTCACAGAATAAAATAGATGATAACAAACGATAAAGTATATCATAACTAATCATCGATATATCGCACGAACTATGTAACGTTCGAAATTTTGACGTTTCTGACAAGATTTTCTCATCTTCGCATATAAGAGCGAACGGAGGAACGAGAGGAATCGTCATCGCGGAGATGCGTTAACGCGACAACCACCGTGTGTGTGTGCGCGATGTGGTGATCATAGTAACGCGAATGTCGTCGCAGGGGAGTGACAGAAAGAAAGGACGACATTGAGAGGAGGCGGTTGTTGCGAGGGGGGGTGGTATGGGAAACGGAGGAAATATCAGCGAGATAGGTACAAATACGGTGCCTATATATGACAGTTTGATGTATAGTTGAATTTTTATGCCGGCGGAGAGATGTTATTGCCGCGTCACAGGATGAAATCTCCGATACGTCGAGGCTGCGAGCAAAGTTGGCAGCGGAATCGATATCCCCATGATTTATGCCTAGATTGAGTTTTTCCGGCGTTACGTCGGCTGCTTCCACATCGATCTCTCTCTCTTTCTCTCTTTTCATCTCTCGCAATCGGTATTGCCGTGAAAAATCTTTTATAGTCGACACGGCGTTCGCGCGCGCGTTGTGCTTATTGTCACATTACCCGCAAACGGGGGAATCATCGCGGATCATTGTAATTTGTCATTCATTTTTTTCCCGATCGGTACTGCCAACAAGTGCGTCTATACCAATTGAAAATTTTCTCTCGAGAAATTCTCTCTCGTTCAAGGAAGAAAAGATTGTAATTAACTTATTTAATTACTTATAGTCAATATATATTTTATATGTTGAATATTAAAACACGTTGACGCAATTGACGGCTATAGTCATCGTACATATAAATTTTATATTATTTTACTCTCTCCTATATTTATACGTTAAAAATAATTTCGTATATTTAACGTGAAGTATCATTGTAACGTTTAGAGCTACAACAAGTGAGAGAGAGAGAGAGAGAGAGAAAAAGAGAAAGAAAAAAAGCGCTTAGTTTAGGTACATAGATCTCGTTCGGTTTATCCATCCTCGGCAGAAAGCGTTTCCTGATATCGCGTCAACTAATTTCGAAATGTCGATTGCGTTTCACATCGCGCGAGCAACGTCTGGTGGTGGATGAAGAGAAGGTAGTTAACGTTCGATTCGCAGTTTATATACCGAAACAGCTGATGTAGATATCAATTACAACGTCGAAATGGTTTCGCCGAAGCACCTTGCCTTCCGACTGCAACAACAATAAATAGACCGGTTTGTAAATAGTTCGGGAAAAAAGAAGAGGAGAGAGCCGATCGATCGATCGGCGAACTCGGACAGCATAAATCCCCGGTCTTATCGCGATAATACTTTTCGCTCGCGGGGGTTACAATGCCTCCAGATCGCAGGTACGTACCGTCGCGACAGGCGTCGGGACAGGGAGGCAGGGGAGAGACTTTATCAAAGCGGCGCTCTCTCGATATCCGAAATCGGTGGAGAGGATGGGGAGAGGAGGGGAGGGGACGAGGGAGATCGGCGTGTATGCAGATCGCGAAAAAAGAAAGCCCGGAGCGCGCGAGCGAGCTTCATCCGCGCGCCACGACTTATCTCGCATGCGAAAAATACGTGCTCGATCAACGGGCCATCGACACGAGGGCTCGCTCGGGTGCCACATATACATTACGCCCCTTCGTATCAGATGGAGGGATGAGGAGAGGGAGCAGCAAAAGATTGAAAACCGTTTACTCGTTGATAATAGATCGTTTAGCGCGTTGACTGTAGCAACGGAATGGCTCACGGAAGCGATGGCGCCGCGTGAAGATTAATACCCGAGCTATAAATCGTGATATACCGTTTTTCCCATGTGTCTCTTTTTGTTTTACGATTCGAAGAAGTGCACGCAAATTGTTGTCACCGTTTTGCGATGCAATAATTTTAAAGCAACACTGACGAATTATATATATTCTAGTTTTTCGCGTTCGGAGACACATTTGGGAAAAATGTGAAATTCTTACAGAAAATTGTTATTTTTTCTACCGAGAGAAAAACACGCTTTTAAATATTTAAATCTCAGAAGGAATGTTTTTCCTATAAGATCTATATCGCTGCCAATTAGATTGAGCGCTTGAGCATCGATAATTGTGCGACAATTTAGCTATTCGTCGTAATAATTCGTAGAAGACTCAGCGCGGAGGACAGCGAAGCAAAACTGCACAAGAGAAAAATGAGTCGCAATAAATAGAAAAGATGCTGCTGCTCCGAGTTATGGAGTCGCGCGGGGGCGAAGTGAATTGTCGTTATTTTCTCTCCTTACCGCGCGATATTTGTAATCTCAGCTTGATACATTACACGGAATTTCCCCGGGTTGAAAAGCAGCTCGATGCTGGCAGCCAACACGATACTTCGCCGCGGCTCTTTTTCTGTTTTTCTTCTCCTCGCCACCTTGCAACAGCTCGTCCGCAGTCTTCCTCGATAAACAGAACCATTTCGAGATACTACAGTATCCACATCTTGGTGTTTTCTAATTGAAATAGAAGAGAAAGAGAGAGAATACAGATGTTTGACGTTAAACAAAATACACGGCAGAAAATTCTATGTAATAATTTATATTATATATTTATTTTTTATATATCATTAAACAAGTTTGATTCTACATAGAAAGAAAGTTTTGCTCTTTTGCAAAAAAAATTTCAATCTATTGAAATTTTTGTCTCGCCGATTTTTGTTCTTCTGTTTCGAAACAAAAGTTTCAACAGAATGAGCAAATGTTTTTTTGTGCTGGCCGTGTAGTAACAAATCTTCTGTTTCAGCCAAAATTTGTTTTCCGTTATTGCATCGCGATACTCGGAAGATATCGTTTAACATTTCGGCATTATCTGTACAACAAAAAATGTAAAATTATATTTTGCGAATTTTATAACTGTTGCGATGTATATAAAATTACGTGATTTCGAGGTTTTATGTAAAATTCTCGAAAATTAAAATTTTATCACATTTTACATCCTTTATCGCACCTTTTTATATTTTTTAATACAACACGTCAACACGTGGTATTTGATGTGTGTGCGTGTTTTTTTTTTTTTTTTTTACGCAAGTATTGCTTTTTAATTGTCACGAGAAATGTCGCGGGAGAAATATTTTGCCACATTGGCGCTTGTACTTGCAAAATACGAAACGATTTCGTTTCGCCACGGCGGCGTATTTCATATTCGGGACGCGACGCAGCGCCGGGGGCTTGTAATCTTTCGAGAGCGGATCGGCCGATCGATTCCCTTTCCCAAGAAACGTATGAATCGCCCGTTCGCATCTTGGAACAGTTTTACTCGGGCTTGGAAGAAAGATGCAACGCAGCGACGGCTGTACAAGGAAGAAGTAGGAGGAGAAGGAGGAGGAAGAGGAAAAAGAAAGAGAACAACCAGAGGCAGCCACGACGGATACGCGAGTGTCGCCATTCCTGTGCTGCACTCCGAGCTCGGGGAATTTCACGTAATGCATCGGGAGTCGGGATTGCATGCGTCGAATGGAAAGCGAGGAAAAATAACTTTGCCGTTTTGCCGTCTAGACCTTGTCGCTTGCGCTCGCGCGCGCACGAGCGTTTATTTGTCGCCGCTATTTATATTCACCTGTATTAAACAAATTGACAGAACGATATCGCGCGATTTCACCAAAGTGTTCACGGCCGTTTACCCTCCCGTTGCGCGATACTCCCGTTTATTTCGCCATAAAAATAAACGCCCGAAACGTATATTTTTGCGCTGCGCATGAAATTTCGCTCATGAAATATTCATAAAACGCAATTTAACCGTTCTTCGCACATACTGATACGTCGTTATTATTAATTATCGCGAAAGGACACGTGATACATTTCAGAAAAATTTATCTAGACACGCGTGTATTCCGTTCAACGTGTCAAGAAACGAGGACAGATTTGATTCTAAAAAATTGCGGCACGCGAGAAAGATAAAGTCGGAAACGAAACTCTTTAAAGAAGTCTTCTGTCATCGTCGCTTCCTTCTCTAGCGGGTAAAACACCCGAGGGAGGAGCGCAGTTTTAGCTAATATGGAAAACATGCTGCCGCAGAATCGCACGCATCGCTAACGAAGATATATGGACGCTTGATACGCTCCTAACGTGAACTAATAACACTCGAACCATAAATACGACCCCGAGATTTCGTTCTACAGATTCATAAATCTCATTCTTGTCCCGATATATTTTTCCCGCGGGAATAAGCCGCGGGGGGCGAAAAAGATAGCAGCTACTAGAGACTAGAGCGAGAAGCGGGGTCGCGAAAAATGAAGAAGATGGAATAAGGGGGGAAGAGGCGGGAAAGGGGAGAACCGGAGGATAAATTTGTGTATGCGAAAGAGGGTGAACGAAGTGCGAGAGAGTCCCCTTTCGGGAGGGGAAAGGGCAGAGTCGACGGCGGCAACATCGGGATGCAAAAAGCGAGAAAACAAATCGTAAATCATTTGCTCGCGCGCTTCTTACGCGCGGAAAAAAAAAAAAAAAGACGCGACGAGAGACTCCCGGCGCAATGACGATATCTCGGCGAAATCGAGCCGAAATTGTAACCATTTTACCACGAGAGAAAGAGAGTAGAAAGTAGCGCCGTAAAATGGCGATCGGCGAAGCGCTGTGAAATTTTCGCAGCGAACGCGGGGTGCATCGTCGTCGATTTGATTACTCGCCATTATCATTAACGCGGCTTTGTGCGCGAGGTATGAAAATATCATTAATTACTTACAGCTGTCAGATCTTCGGTAGTTATTATTTATGGCTGCGCAGCGTGGTGCTGCTTACTTAACGCGTTGTGTAAACAACAATTAATATTTCACAAGTGCCTGTCGTATTTCATCATTACACGCAGCTTTGTTTTGCTTCTCGCGTTATATTTTTTAATTCATTCCTATAGAATAATGTAAAACGCGAGGAATCGCGCGCAAAAAATTCACGCGAGGTACGTACTGCACGCGAATATAGCTTCGTAAAATTCTCCGTTAGTGCATATACGTGAAATCGAAGAACGACGAGGTCCACTTTGTCCCGATTAAAAGATACGAGAGAGGGCAATCGACCAAATGCTCTGTTCCGCGCGAAAGGCAGAAGTAACGAGAGGAGAGTTCGAGTTTCTTCTCTCTCTCTCTCTCTCTCTCTCTTTCTCTATGTACTCGAAGACTTACTAAAATCGAAACCGCGCGCGCGTCGAGCACGAATACGAAATCGAAACTCTCTCGTCGAAACTCTTGCGCGAGGAAAACTACGGGGCGGGAAGAGAGAGAGAGAGAGAGAGAGAGAGACTTGCCTTTCGTGCGCCAGTGTGACATAATCGAATGAGCGGACGGGGTTGCCACGCACGAAGTTACGTAAGTTGCCGGCTTGATTTAGTCCCCGCGGATAATTCGAACGACTTCTTCGTTCGGAGAGGAGTGGTTTCTCCTCTCTCACAGTCACTCTCCTCTTCCTCTCTTTCTCGCACGCTTCCGTTTCCCTCGCTCGGAGATGATGGAACCAATTCTGGCTCGTTCGCCACCATCTGGCCGCGTCGTTTACTTTGTGTGTGGTGCGGATACTCCGTAAGTACATCGAAATGTTCTCTGGAAATTAAATGGGGCCCGTTCGCGAAGAAATGTGCCCCCCGCTCGCGCCTTTAGGCGCTCTTTATGTTATCGGCATACTTGGACTTTATTGATATTGCCAATTTCATTCTGCCGGCGGCGAATAAGGGGGGAAAGAGAGAGAGAGAGAAAGTGCGAGAGAGGGAACGCCACCCCCGCTCTGTACAGAGACCGAGGACGGGGGATGTAATGGGTGATCGACCGTCGAATGATACTCTCTCGAACAGACAGCTGGAAAATCAGCGTGTAAACGCAGCCGGCGTAAACCCTCTCTGGGTTCCCGAACGTGGAGCAACTATCGGGAGAAGGGGCGAAAGAGGAAGAGAGAGATGTACAGAGAGAGAGAGAGAGAGATAGAGAGAGAGAGAGAGAGGAAAAGAGAAAAAGGGGAGGAAATATATGCTCGTTCGCAAGAAATTTTCTCTGTTTTGTTTAATATTTCAGTATCTGTCTACACACAGGGAGAGCGATCGCTCTTCGATTTTTCCATATTTTATCCGCGTATTGTGCGCCAGAAATGGAGTATCGCTCTGTGCTACGCTCTGTGCTGCGCGCGTTATTTATTCCGCTGGATAATTACGAGATGAAGTATCTACTGCCTCGCCTCGCCGCGCATCGCCGAGGGATATTTATAAGCCGGTACGTTGTGACGCAAGAAATAAATGCGGTTACTGTGAAGTTATTCGCGAAGTTTGAAGTTCGATCTTGGAAAAAAAAAAAACTAAAGAAAGAGATTTTTATAGAGAAAAAAATGTTAATGTCAAGAGAACGCCACGTTTACACAAATTCTGACGGAAACACAACTGTCATTTTTTTTTACGTTCGCATGGAAACGTATTGAGACGAATCATAAGTTACTCAAAAGCCTCTTCTCGAAGCGGATAAGACAGAGAAAACGCGTAGACAATAGTTTTTCATTAATCATAAAAATGATCTGTTTCGAGGCGACGACGCCGCGAGGAAAGAAGAGGAGACACAACGAACAAAGCGAGGATGCGCTCGTTAATCTCATCGTCGTCGCGGGTCTGTGTTGTTTAACTTAACACGAAACTGCTGAATCCTCGCATTATAGATTCAGAGCGCGTCATTTTGCGTGCATTCGCGGCTCGATTTATCGCAAAAATATATTGCCGCGCGCGCTATCAGCGTATACATTATTATCAGCATCGCGCGTGCAGCATACGAAAGGAGAGATACGCGACCCTTCTTATCACCCGCGCTAGCGCGCATCGTCTGCGGCGGCGTCGCGACGCCCACGTATAGAGAGGGTGTATTTCCCCTCCTGGTATCTTTTTTTTTTTTTTTTTCTTCTCTTTATCGCGCGGTTCTTTACATTCCCGATCCCGCGTCTTGCAAGACGCGGGATCGTATCTCGCGCGCGTGCATCATTTTTCAAGAGCGTAATTCACGCGGCGTTCTATTTTGGGATAATGTTCCAAACGTTGTTTGCCGACGTTTTATTGACGCGCGAGATGTTACATTAAACGCGCTTTATTACGATGTAACGCACGAGATAATCCTTCCCCGTCGAACTCTCAATATTACATACCAGATGTCTCGGAGATGGAAAAAACAAGGTGTATATAAAAATTTGCTTCTCGTCCGAATTGCGATTGTTTCGGTCCGAAGTCGCGCGAACGAAGCTGTGTATGTGTGTGTGTGTGTTCGAAAAACATGATTCACACAATAGAGAGTTCGGGAATTTTAGCGAGATGACATTTTCTCGATTGTTTTCCGCGTGTATTTTGAGACAGAGAGGTATTGAAAAGTGAAAATCAGTTTTTTATTAATCTGAGATTCGCGCACTACACCGACGTATTTTTTAAACGCAATAAGAAAAAACAGATTACATCTTGCGGTACTGCAATATGTGATACACACGCCTGCAACATTTGTTTCTAAATATTGCATATGCGAAAAATATCGCGTAGAATTCCAAAATAATTTTCTGATAATACACGCGTGTGTGCGTTATCTCAGCGGGAATGATATTTTAATTACAATGAGATCAAAGAGCTCAATGTAATTATCGGGTGATAGATGCTTATTAAAATTCAGTGTATACATGCGCAAACAAAGAATTATCTCGAGGATATATATTTAATATGTAGAAACAGGTTCCGCGCGCGCATATTCCTCATTACAAATTTATTCATCATGAAAGGTTTTAATCAATATTTATAATATTTATATAAATTTTATCGCACTGAATTTGACACACACACACGCACAAAATAATTGCGCCGATGGGGTTTATTATGTTGCCGTCGAAATTTTCCGTAAACAGCGCGCATGCGTTTATCAATCACACGGCTTGCCGCACGAGAATAAACGTTAAATCTGCCGGAGTGATTATCGCTCTAATTTCGCATATAATTTGCAGATATCGGGAGTGAGACGCACGTTTTTGCATAATTGCGCAATATTACACAGGATTATTACGTTAAATTGCAATTTATCAAGTAGGTATGTAAACGAGAACGTTCTTCACGCAAAAGCATTTCTCCACCCCCGTATTTTTGCTATTTATAAAATTATTCCGCGCGCCGAAAGTGTTTTTTTTTTTTTTTTATTGTTCCACTCGCGTTTAAGTGAAAACCTACGTGTTACTCGGCGTTATTTTTATTTGCGTCAATATAATTAAATAATTGCAATCTCTCACTCAAGAATTTACTTACTACAATTTTTTCGCGATAATTCCTGCTGATAATTTTTTAATTTCGAAACACACGCGTGTGCAAGCTTACACGCGTAATTATTATGTACACGCTTCTCGTTTCTCTGTAATAATATTAATTCTGTACACGTGTCTCATCTCTCGGGAACTCTTGTCGGAGCTTTTTGCGTACAGATGTATTTTACAAACTATATGTTCGATTTTTTAATACACTTTCCTCTCTCTCTCTCTCTAGAGATTCTTCGCAACTTATATATATATATATATATAAATCATATTGATTCATTAAAATTTATGTAAAAGTCTCGCGTTACCTTTAACACACGGGGACATACGGCGTTATTTTAAATTTCATATCTGTGATATGTCAAAAATAGAAACCTCTCTGCGGCACGTCGCAATTATAGATTTTCCTATATGGGATAATTATACGTTATGAATCTCGTGTATCTGATCTTCTCTTTCTCTCTCTCTTTCTCTCTCTCTTTTTTTTTTTTTTTTTTAATGAAACGTCGGCTAACATTTCACATTCGGAATTATTACTCGCTATTATTCATTCGTCTCTCTTTTGTTTTTCGCGGGAGATTGAGTGAGCCCGCGACAAGAGGAAGAAATAAAAAAAAAAAAAACAGAGAACATTTTTTATTCCGGCGAGTTAAGATACGCGCGTTTGTGTACTTGCGTCTCGCAGTTTTCCTCGCGTGCGATACGCGCGCAAATACCGCGAAGGTGTACGCTACTAATCTGTGGCGACGGACTCTCCCAGCGAATTCACGTTGCTGAAATTTTCCGCAGAGCACGCGGAAATTCTCTGGAATGCTTTGTATTTCATAGTTCTCTCTTGTCCCTTCTCTCGCGCTCTCGAGACATTATAGACCGCGTGTTGTTCTCCGACATACGTGCGCGTGTATGTACGTATGTACATACGCGTGGGATGCACGTAACGATATTACCGATTACTCCTCGTGCGCTGGCGGGCGGCATTTTCACACCTAGTAGTTTTTAAGCAATTTACATTATTACGCGCATTATGCTTCATTTCAAATAACACGCTCCGTTTATCGAATAAACTGGTTTTATTCATTCGCCGCTGGGATGTGACGATCAGTCGATCCGCTCTGTGAAAATAAGTGTCGTCTCGAAATTAACTCGCTCGACGTCGTGTGTAATTTGTTTATCTGTCTCTCTTGTTTTATTTGTTGCGGGAGTTATTTAAAGAGGATGAACGATCGGAGGTGTGTGTTGTGTTTTGCAAAAAGTCTCTGGATTAATTTTGCGCGGCCGTTAAACGTCCGACGAATAAAGATGCAAACTGGTTTTTATTCGAAACAGGTTTTCATAGTTTGCTAGTTCGTTCCGCAAAACTCAATTGTCTTTGTTTGAAATAGAACGCTCTTTTACATATATATATTCTATATACACGCGCAAATTGACACAATAGTTATCAGACTGAATTGCATATGGCGCGCGCGATGTTTGTTTTATTCTTTGATTGAAATGCTTCCCATAGAAGTGCTGGCACCTACTGTTGCAAACGTCAGTTGCAATCTTTCGTTGTGTTCGCGTCACGCGAGCGAATTCGACTAAGTACCCCCCCCTCACCCCTGTGACGGTAATATGTTTGCAATCATTTTTCATAGATTGGTGTGTTTACGCGTAAAATATCCGCCACTTATATGGTCATTTGAAATGATGCAGTTTTTCTCCATTTTATTTTCATCTTCCAGCTAACAAGAGAAACTGTCTATTATACGGTCGACGTGAAAGCGTAAACGCAAACGCGTTACACGCTTGAATGTCCGTTATTAATCATACACGCACAATATTGCGCTATTTCTCGTAATAACAACAACAACAACAATAATAATAATAATTATTATTTTGCTCATATACAATATTAAAATAGCATCAAAGTAACAAGCAAATGACAGAAATGCCGCGTGTTTACGCGTCAATATGTGAAACAAAAAACAGAGTTACCGCGAAACCGAACCTTCCACGCACCGGAGATTTGATTTCGCAAACTGTTTTAATAATTTTAATCTTCTCCTTTCTGTAAAAAAAAAAAAAAAAAAAGGGTTTCGATTTGCGCGCGCGCAAAAACTTTCGAACGCTGCGTGTAGTTTAATCGGTTTATAAATTAGCGAGACTGTTATAAGCGGCGCGCCGGATAAAGCGCTGTGTGTGAAAGGAAAATGTAATTCGACGGAATTGTTGTTAACTGTGTGTGCCGACCTGCAGCGAAAGCCCGCGCGCGGAGTCTATTTGTTTACAAGAATGCGTCTCGAGTTCTCCTCCCGGATTTCGAGATCTTCTTGTATCTCTTTGTTTACTCGCTTGTTTTAACAGTGCTCTTTCGCCCGTCCTCCTAAACGTCCCCGTCTGCCATCTGAAACCTATTCTCGTTCTGTCGTTTATTCCTTTCAAGATTAATTATCCGCTAGTGTACGGAACAATGAGCGAAGAAGCATTAAACTGCATCCGAGACAAGATGAACAAGATGTAATTTTAATGTCGATAATTAAATCACATGTGTGCGTGTGTGTTCACTCGCGCTCACATCTCAATAATGTTCTCTTGTTTTTCAACAAATAAATTGGCACTAAAAGCCGCCGGTTATGAGATAAAAAGAAATGTAAATATAAAATCGATAAAAAAAATTCTGTGTAAATTTTTAAAATTACAAAATTTATTAAATTCTGAATTAGCGAACGTATGAAACGTTTCAAAGCTTGGATCTTCGTCCTCCTCAGCGCGCAAATTAATCAAAACAAATATTAATTTATTTGTAACCAATATTAATATTTATTTATTTATTTATTTTTTTTTATTTTCCAACACGTGCATTCGCAAACATTCAACGCTTTACTCACACCTTTTGCGGGAGGGAAATTCAACACCGGCGTCAAATACTCGAAGCCGCACGATATCGACGGTGACCGCGTGTGACGAGATTTTTTCGAGATTTCGCCCATCCCGGTTGTTCAACACCGACCGGTCTGGGAGTACCTTAATACATCACACTCCCTCGCGCACCCTCTATATATTCACATGTAATTCCGGAGAATCACATGCGTGCTCTGTCTCTCTCTCGCGCGTGCCGCGGAATATCAAAAGCACGCACTCGGGAATTTATCAGGGTCGCGAAAACAAGAATTTATCGTCGCTATAAAATCGCTCCGGAAAAAGCACACGATCCTCTCAAACCAGAGAGGCGACTCATTAAAGTTCCATGACAATGGATGTTTCGTTTTGTTTTTTTTTTCCTGTATATCGCGCGCCTTCGAGCTCCGCTGGGAATACATTCGCGCTCTTGTACATATCGTCACGCTGAGATCACCGCCGCGCTTCGCCTTTCGGCGACGAATCTCGAGCTGTGCATATCGGAAGATATGCAACGTGTGTGACACACAACAGTTTCCGAAGGCGCGTATATTCGCGCTTTTCGGCGCGCTCGAACTGTTTTCTTTTCTACTCGATGTTCCACACGCGAAACTTATCGCGGAAGCGCGATTTTTGCGAGTTCGCTTTTGATCCGAGGAAAATCGATTTCGAAAAGTTACATAAGACTGTATAACAACTTTTCTGCGGTTGTAGTGGATATGAAAAAGAAAAACGAATTAACGATCGGTTTCTATTTGTTGCTCAACAGAAACCAGGGCTAATTAAAGCTAACTCATTAAATTTGTTTAATTAAACTTGAAGAAAATGAATTATTTATTTAAATAATCTCGTATGTACATACGCGCATCTGCAATATTCTAATATTTACGCGGCCGATTATATCGCGTTACGCGCGAATTAATTAATCTAATGTAGCGAAATGAAGAGAAGATGTGAGAGAGAGAGAGAGAGAGAAATTTCTAAATAATTTTCATCTCGATGAATACATTGAAATTTGCATACAGTCGCTCTTAAAAGCGCGGTATTGACGTTTTCCCGACGCGCGCGTTTTGACGTGTGCATGTTCACGCGCGAAATTAAACGCAAATGAGATCAAAAGTAACAAGAGCACTCGGTAAGAAACGTAAAAGAAAACGCGATGGAAAACTCGCGGTGGAACGTATCGCGTCCGATAGATACGTGCAAAGTGGAATAAGTCAAGCCTAGCCGGGGATATATATCGGCGTGGATATATCGAAGCGGGAATACATAAAAAAAAAAAAAAAAAAAAAACATGTAAAAATGTCAGATATATCAGACTGATAAAAAAAATCCAATCGGCTTTTTTTTTGTATTGTAGCGAAAATCGCGCATGAGAAAAATCGTACGAATTCTTTTGATCAATCTAATATTCGGGGAGAGCAAATTGTTTCATTAAATCTTCTATGGGGCGTTCCGAATTTTTTTGCCTCTCTTTTCTCTAAAAACCCGAAAATTTCTCTCTTGCGATACGCGCAATAAAATTCGGAACCGAAATCGAATAATTCGCAAAATAATGGAACTTATCTTTCGAGATATCGCGCGCGTAATGTTGTGATAAAAAAAAATGAAAAAAAATAAAAAAAAACAGACAAACCGCGAAGCCACAAATAATTTTCTTGCGGCTATGCGCGACGTGCATTCTCGCACATAGGCGCGATGAAATCTTGCGGGACATGAAATATATCGGTTAACGGACACGGCGGGTATATGACTGTCGGTGACGTCACACTGCGCGCGCGATTTACGATCCGCACGCACAATGTATCGAATTATTTTGTTGATTCAACAAAACGGTTTGTCTTTCTCTCTTTCTCTCTCTGTCTCTCCAACTGATATTCGAGTATCGACGTTTCCGTCGTTTTATGCGTCATGATCTTCTGATAGAAGCGCGTGTCTCTTTCCGATCGCGCGTTTCAAGCGATTAATTGACACGACCGGAGTTGCGGAAAAAAAACGCAAAAATATCATTACATCGAACCTGATATTCGACGTGTTGCGTTTCGCGAATCGTTGAATTCGGTTGTGTCGCGCGGCTGAAAATATTCCGCCGATTATTTCGGTCGTAAAGATCGCGTGCGGTCTTTTTTTTTTGTTTTTTACATCACGCGGCTAAGTCGATTTCGCGTTTTTCATGGATAAGCCGCTCTCGTTCGACTGCGCGTATTTTCTGCAGTGTATTGTTATTCAACGTCCGGATTTTTACGCGTCGTTAGTGCGTTTTTATCGTGCGCGCGCGCGCGCGCGCACGCATCGTCCGGCGGCGCGGAGCGCAAGTCGGCCGTTTAATATTTCGTGTCGCTGTTTGGCGGTGCTGGTTGATGCGTTAAGCGCGTCGAATGTCGAATATACAATGCGCGAGCGCTTGCATATCGGCTCGTATCGCTTTGGGTTACAAAAGCGTGTTTTTACATTTTCACGCATGTGTTCGCTCGCCATTGTGTGTCGTCGTCCCGCGACGCGGAGTAACGCGGTTTTATGCGTATGTGTGTCCTTTTTTCTTTTTTTTCTTTTATTTTATTTTATTTTATTTTATTTTACACGAGTCCGACGCGGCTGAGTGTTCCGACGAAATCAAAAAACTTTAATAACGTCCGCTAAGCACAATCGCGCAGCGCGTCTGATTGAAATATTCCTATATCCCGCGTTTCGTTTTCATCACCGACCGATTACACGCACACACATACATACACACAAACACACACACACTCACTCATGTAATTTCGCTTCATGATTTCGGAACATTCGCGAGAGTTTGAAGAGCCGGCGAAACCGTCATGTGCTTTTCTCATTTTCATGACTATTTCGGGCTTTTCATCGCTTTTGTGACTTTTGGATATTTTACAAATTATTAAATTTTCGTCATCTCGTGTAAATAATCTCCGTCGAATTTCTGCTGTGTATTTTCGCGCGCGCGACTGCAAAAAATATCATAATTGCAGCATGCAGCGATGTGTGATGATAGGTTTTTTTGTTGTTGAAAAACTGCATTTAATAGATTTTTATTGTAAATGTATGAAATTGCGCGCGTGTATGTATACAAGTGTGTAAGCAGAATTACACTGATGGGACACGAAAATAATACCTCTGCCAAATGCACGGGTGTCGAATGCGCGCGAGTAAAGCACATGCAACTCAGGAAATTATGAAAAATGGGCGGTTTGTGAAATATTGATCCGCCCTGGCGCGGATCAATAAATCACAGGAAGGGGGGACAAAGTGGCGGATGACGCGAGTGGTAAATCGCAAGACTTCCGCGATTTTGCCCCGGGAGAGGGTGAGCCGCGAAAATCGGGCGTGGCCCGCCGGCGAAAAATCGGTGTGGCGGAATTTATGATAGAAATTACAAGGGCGGAAGGCAGCGTACACACACACACACACACACACACACATGTATGCGACTGAAAAATTGCGCTCACGTCGTATCAGGTTCAATAAGTCAAAGATACGTGCACGCGTGAGTCACGATGCGTAAATCGATGCGAAACGTATCGCGCACCTATCATCCGCGAAAATCGTATTTCGATAGCGATTCTTTTCTCGCTGGAACATCGCGGTCAGAAGAGAAAAAAGCAACGACAACAACAATAACAACAACGCGGAGAAAGAAATAGAAGCACGCGACAAGACTCGGCGATTCCGCGCACGCTAAATTACCTTCCGTTCGAGCGAACGGGGTGTGTGTGTGTGATAAAAATGCGGCACGGTTGAAAATTCCGCTTTGAGGACCGCGGTGTTGCGCGTGAATTACGCGATGCCGCGGAAACATAATTTAAAACCATACTGAAGGCGAAACGAAGATATAATGATCTTGCGCGCGCGCGAAGTGAGAGGGTTAAATTAGATTTTAATGCCATCTTTAGATGGAAAGCCATTTCTCTGCAAGTTATTCAGTTCGTCTCCGACTGTGTGCGATATATCGCGAGTACACGTCTGTTGCTTCCACATTTTCGCGATAGATCTATTTTAAAAGAACATCGCGCGCGATTCTATATCGAGTTCAATCATTTAATGACTGTTGTTTAATTCAATATTTGCGAAATATATTTTTTCCCGGTGACGTTTTTTTTTTTTGTTTTTAATAACGTCAATCAACTTTCCACGTTCCGATATTTTTGTAGCCAATCGGTAAATTAATGCTCCCGGCCGAAATGCGAGTGGAAAATTCTTCTTTCTCTCGCGGAAAGAGAGAGGAACGCGCGCGCGAATATTTTTCGACCTCCGTTTATTTGCAGATATACGCGCGGCATGTCGATCGTGAATGACGCGACTGGAAGCTCTCTCAAAGGGCAACGTCTCGCGCACTCCCCACATTTGTAATTTCTGCGGTCGCGCATACGATACGTATCCTCCATTTCCTTACGAGCTCCTTATATAAGGTGTTTCCAGAAAAAGTAACTTGCGCGGTTTCAGCGCAGATAAATACGCGGGACACAATTTGCAAATATTACTTGCCAGTCTAACTAAAAAGTACGTGTATGTTGTTTTGCAACCTCCAGAGAATCTCCATTTTGTAGCATGCTTGTCATTAAAACAGAAAGTTAATTTTCCAATTACTTGAAAATTAAAAAAAATATTATAATGTAAAATAATATTAAATATATTATATTTATATAATACGTATGTAATTATTATAATTTCGAAAATGTGATCGGCGCGACGATTTACTTTGTCGGTCGCCGCAAAATCTGGGCTGAGATAATAAAACAATCACTTCAGAAATTACGCGATATGACAAACAAATGCGGTGGATGATGAGATTGAGGTATTTTCGTTTCGCGTCAAAGCGTAACAGTAATAAAAAATTATGACTAGAATGTTTTTTAAAAGAGCGGATATACAAAATGAAAAATATTCACTTAATCGCACACACATTTGGAACGTAATAGGATGAAACTGTTCACGCACAGTTCGTTATTATATGGATTTTATAGCGTAGAATTTTTGTTGCATCCACTATGTGTGCACACGCCTCGGGCGTGTTCTCACACAGATTTTTAATGCAACATCTAGGATCCTCCTTTTAAGAATATCCGACCACGGACGTAAACACCATCGTGTGTCACTCAAACCGTAATCTTGCAGACTCGGTTACAGCGCGCGCGCACGGTTTCAATGCACCGCGTGTTGGTTTACGTTCGTTTTTCCACCACATCTTTCCCGTTCTTTCCCGGTCTATGCGATCGAGAGAGGAATCTTCCGAGGTCCGGAAAAACCTTTTCGCCGCGCGCTGAAAACGATATCAACAATATCCTCTTACGCTTTTAAGTGAATAATATTCGAAACTGTATGT
>QVNW01003888.1:0-27246 GCA_014825475.1 Pseudomyrmex flavicornis
TTTTTTTTTTTTTTTTTTTTAAAGGAATTTTCTCGCGCTCGAGATGATGCGCGCATTCACGACGCTTTGTCGGCGTTTACAATGGCCGCGCGCAGACAGTCGCCCCCGCCTTTTGACTGCGCGCGTGCGAAATCCGATGCCTCCACGTCGGCTCGTTTGATGAGATACGGGCGCGTTAAAGAACGCGCGAGGCGAACACGGGCGTCCATTATCATTTCGTAATTAAGACAAAGCGCGCGGAAACTGGCGACGTCAGACCGGCTAGTTTGCCTGAACTTTTGTTACCGTAACGACGACTACGAGGTAAATTATGAAAGCGCGTCTTTGAGCGCATCGCAACTTTAACAGATACAAGACGCCTCGTAACAAGATGTTCCATTTCTCATCTGTGTATCACGCAAAACTTTGTTCGAAATTACACATGTATTCGCAGCGCGAAATGTAAAAATTAATACGCAATTAATTAAAAAAAATTAAACAATTCCTACGATTAAATAATATGTATACGTTCTTTGCGTGAATTATTTCCATACAAAGTACGTGTTTCTTATCGTCGGCTATATTCTTGAAGAATAAAAAGCAAAAGTAATTTATTTGCACAATAGGAAGAAAAAATGAAGTATCGTAACTTCTGTGAGCATTCTTGTGTATAGCTTTGCCGATATTATCCATTCTGAGAAAAATCTGCCGCGCTCTCGCACACAATGCTTTTTTTTTTCTTTCCTCGCTTCTAAAGGCGCGAACTCCAGACGCGACGCGACGTTCTTTTCTTCCAATTTTAAGGATTCCCGCGGGGTTAATATTCTCGCGATCCTCTTTTTTTTTTATAAACGGCGCGTGAAAACAGAGAGATCTTATCATTTCCCTTTCTTTTTTTTTTTTTTTGAAATGGCAACTCGATCAATCTTGCATAACAAACTCCTATATTACCGAGAGCAAACAGCGCAACAAGATCTGTCAATTACATAAATCTCAAAGCGAGCGTGTGGAGTAAAGGGAAGCGGAAAAATGCAAGTTGTGGATTCGTCGTCGACGATATTGATATTAACGAAGAAAGTCAAACAAACGTTAAATGACGACTGGGATAATTTATCTTGAATAGTTTCTTTCTTAGAAAAAGAGCGAGAGCGAGAGAAAGAGAGAGAGAGCGAAAGAAAGTTCTGAGATACTGAAAAATATATATCAATATATTCTCACATAGGAACGAGATCGCGCTTTCTTCTTCTTTCTTCTTGGGTCAGTTTTTACGATGGTCGGCAAAGATCGCCCAGTAGGTACTTATTTCATATTGAGACTTATGGTGGTACGTGTTCGCGCTTCGAAATCGGCGACTTCACGTCGCGGAACTCTCCTCGGCCGAATTCTTTACGTGTATGATATTTTTACGTGTGCGATTCGCGCTATAAACGCTACACGCGGAAGCATATATCTCTAAGAAAGATTGCGCGACCCAGTCAGAAATTGGTTTGAAGAAATTAAAGTTTACGAGATCGCGAAAGTCGCACCGTGATGAAAAAAAATAGAACCGTTAAAATTCGGACAAAGACTATATATGCGCTCTGTGCTCAAGTTTCACTACAATTCTTCTTATGGAAAAAGCGTGTTGCGAAAGCTACAAAAGTTACGAAAGTAATAATCGACCGGACGCCACGTGATTTCGCGTGACGTTTCTCCGGGAGGTTTTTCTTTTCTGTTTTTCTTAATTTTACTACACGTGATTTGTAAAATAAGACACTTCACAAGTCGTAAAACGTACGTATACACACATAAATTTAAAGAACATCTAAGTTCGCGAATAAGACGTTGAGAAACTTGGCGAGTTAAAAGGAAAGAAGAAATTATGCCGGATTGAAAGATCAAATGTTCTCTCTCCCTCGCCTTACAGGCGAGTAAAATCGTGTATAAATAGGATCGAAAATTAGGTATACCTCGTTTCACAGATACGACGTGGAAATCACAGTCCCATGAGCCAGCAAATTCGCGCATCACTTCCATATTTTCCGGCGCGGCATAAAAATTCTCTCGACGGAAGAACCGTCGAACGTCGGAATAATTTGTCCCTGAAGGAGTTACGACCGATCGATTCGAGCGGCAGGTACGATGAACCGGCTGTAGTCAGGGCGCGCGAATCCTCTTCCGTAGACGTGTAGTCAGGAAGTATAAATACATTCTACGTGTACATCTACTAGGGCGGCGTGCGAGCGCGTTACAGCGCGCGCTATGCAGTTACGGGGGTATAAAATATTGATGTGTTCCGTTTTCGATATCGTTTTAGATGGATATTCGTAGCTTTCGGATATATCTCAATATAAATATTGATAGTTTGAATACTTTTGAAATTTTTATATATTTATATCGTTTTTTTTTCTGTCGCTACGCACGACATGCGCGGACGATTAAATGTTTAAAGTGTAAAAACGATAGAGGACAAAAAAACAACGCGGCCTGAAACAAATGATCTATTCTACCGGCGGTTTTTTTTTTTAGTACTGAAATATAATGCAATACGTCTTCGTGAATCATTCTGTATGTTTCCGCTAGTTTGGACTTTTTGCAGTCGAGTTTCGCTCGTTTGCAGATACGTACGCGCTTCAAGAAGCGCGAATATAGGCAGAGGTAGCACACGGATATTCTAACTGGTTCGATATCCGACACGTATATATTCCGCGCCTTACCCACTTCGCGGCTTTATTTGCACGCAACTACCTCTCCCCCCCCCCTTCCTCGGAGAAGCGTATAGAATTAGAAACAACGCGTAGAGCAAATTCCCAGAGCCCCCAAGATAATCCCGAAGTTTGTTTGTTTAAAGCCCACGACGTCAGAGAGGGTTGAATGCGCGCTTGGACGCGTTCGTGAAAAGAAACCAAACCGTGACACAATCGAAACGGCGAAGTTAAAAACAAAAAAAAAAGACAAAAAAAAAAAGAAGAAAGAAAGAAACAGAAAAATCGGTATTTGCGCGCTTTATAGAGTTTCCGCGGTGTTCATTAACGGAGCTTAACTCTTTCCCCTCTCGCATGCCGGGGGATTTAAACTCCCCCCGGTTGAGCTTATCCCCGCCACGCCTTCCCCGGCGGGACATTTGCATGGAAAGTTGATTAAAATAAAGCAGTAAGGACACTTTTTTTTTGTCCGCGATCGCATGTTCGCTACTGTTAAGCGACAATAACGTCGGAAAATGAACACATCGTTTGAGTTAACGAGTTTGTAATATTTCAGTTCGAGAAAATCGCGCTTTGTGTAAAAAATCTATGCACACAAGAGGGATTTTTCTACGTTAAATATTTCGATACGTTATTATTATTATTATTACATAAACACAGAAAAAAACCTGTAGAATATTTCACAATTAAGAAATTAGAATTGCAAAACACACATTTGCAAAATTAGACTCGTTAAAACAAACTTGTACAAATGTATTCGAGTGGTTAACGGATTATCTACTTGAATTAAGCATATTTTATATCTCAGATAACGTGCGGAGCATTTTGTTTTTTTTTCTTTTTTTTATTTATTAATTTATTCGAACGTGGAACGAATTTTTTTCCTTTCTATCTGCATAATCGACGCGCAACCGCTCGCATAAAATATCTTTCAAGATCCCCGTAACGAAAAGAAGATGCCTAATCATATCGCGCCCGACAAAAGGACCGCCGTGAGCCAGGCGTATTAAAAGCGCGAACCGCATCGGTCGCCTATATTGCCGCTTCGCATCCGTTCCGCTCTCTCAACCTGTCTTCCCTCTCTCTGTCTATCTTTCTCTCTCTCTCACTGAACCCCTAATTAACCGATAAGATCTGAGAAAACCGCGGATATCCTTTACGCGATCGTGGAGAAAAAGGATTGTCGCGATAACGACAACAGCGGAGCGACAGTTCCCGCGTGCGCGCGCGTTGATGCGCGGCAACACAAGCCTCGATAGTACATGACCAGACCAACAATTCCGTTCCCCTCGAACTCTTCTCCCTTCGTCTCTCCCGCGACCGTCTCCTCTCTTCCTTATCCCGCCTCTTCGTCGGGGTAAAGGAGAGATCGTAATTAGGTAGCTGTCGGTTCCCGAGAGATGGGAAGACGCCGGCGTTGTATTAAACTTGAGGAGACACCGCACGAGGGAATCCTCCTCTATCGCCGCTCTCGCGCGCTGCTCCAATTAGTCGATAAGATCTTTCACCCAAGACCGGGCCGAACCTTCGGCGATGACGACGAAGCACGTCGTCCCGGACGAAAGCCGGGGGCTTTCCCGCCGAACGACACGGTGCGGTTCGTGTTGCTTCGAATAAATGGGAAATGACATTGAGATATATATAGAAGTTGCGAAAATGTATGGAGAAAAGTTGTACGGACTCGCGGCGGAGTAATGAAATTATTACGAAACGTAATAAGAGAAGTGCGCGATTTATAGACACAGCGAAATTTTACACGAAATATTTTTAACAGACAAAATTGCTCGTGAAATTGTCAATAAGAAGTAAAGAGCCAACACGAGCCAATGTAGAGAGATGTCCGTGTATAAAAATATGATTTTGTTGTAAAATATGATCAGACGTTTTGATTCTTTGATCTTTTTCAGTGAATAATTAAAATAAATGGTAAGTTACACGCAATAAACAAAAATAGATGGTCATTGACAAAAATTAAAAACTGATGAGAATTGTGACACAATCGAAATAAATAAAATTCGAAATTATTACACAAACAATGTGAAACAATAACAATAGGACTGATATTTTTACTTTTTTTATACTAGTATATAAAATAATATTCAATAATATCGTATATCTAGTGTAAAAAAATAAGAGAGAAATATATCGCAAAAAAAAATATATCAATATATATCGATGTGCGATATATATCGATGTGCGATATATATCGATGTGCGATATATATATCAATATATTTTTTAAAAAACATATGTAGCAATTAGCGTAGCTTAAAAAGGCTAAAATATTAAAAAAGACTAAAATATTTAGTAGTAAATATGATATAAGTTATGAGAAAGGATGTAATATGGATTTAATATCACGGGACTGGAGCGGCATCACTTTGCGGCAAGAGGACTAATCAATGTGATTCTGCGGCTTTGAGATAGCAGGATCAACAACTGTGCGGCTTTGAGGCAGAGACCAATTTGGCGGTTTCGAGGTGAAAGGATTTTCTTTCTTCCGGAATGGCATTATGGCGCGGTTTCCAGTTCCAAGATATTGATGGATATATGATTTTCACGAGTAAGGCCTAATATTTCAAGTGTCGTCGTGCGATAAATTTGCCGGATGTGCTTTGAAAAATTTCCGAGAAGTTTCTGAAGTTTCCGGAAGTTTGCCATCAGACGGCGAATATGAAATATTAGCCTAACGCCGTTGGAATTTTTGAAAAATCATCGTGTCGACATATGGCAGCGTCATGCACTTGGCTTTGCAACCGGCCTCGCCTCAAGTATTACAAGTCGGTGCATAATGCGCTTCGAATTACGCGCAACAACATGCAAATAACACGCGGCGTTACGCACGTTCGGGCTCACGATCCTGATCGGGAAAAAAAAAACCGGATCGATCGAGATCCGGCTACGACGACGACGACGACGATCGGATCTCACTCCCATCTGTCAAAGGTGGGCCGTGAGCAACCGAACGCGTGCTTGCATAAGAGAGCTTTCGCACCAGCTGTACAATGGCGTCTGCACGTGGACACAGCTGGGGCTGAGAACTCGTGACACAATCGATCCTTGGCGCGATTCCTATCGACACTCTGGGGCGTTAAGCGGGATCATGCATTATCGGTGGCACGCACGACATGCCGACTTTCGCGCCGACACCGCTATCGAGATTGCGAAAGTGACCCAACTAGTTCGAATCGTCAGTCTCAAAACTTCTAGACTAAAGCACACTCTGACTTAAAGACAACAAATTATTACAAAATTTCGAAAACCATTTTTTTTATCAGTTCTAAAAAGGGCTATCATTCGTAAAAAAAACCGCATTTCTTTATTTAAGAGATTATTACCAAAATTTTATTTACGCGTCGAAGGAGAATCCGCGGCAATAATTGATGACGCAAGTCGATTATGTCACATGTGTGCATATATATTGCGTCAACTATCTTCTCCAAAAGTTGCGCAGTTTTCCAAGTTGACACACCTTGTGGCAAGTTTATGGTTGCACAGGTAAAGCAATATAAAAGTTGCTCGATAGTATATCTCACGCGTCGCTTAATTTTTAACTACGCGAGCCAAGTGACTCGTGTGCGAGTAAATCGTGGTCGGCTGTCAGAAAGAAAGAGAGAGAAAGAGAGAGGGAGACTCTTCACGACAGCTGGTGGAAGTGTCAGAAAGCAGACGCGGTTGCAGTGACTGGCTTCGTGACGATCGAACCCTCGCCCTTTCACGGGGCACTCAAAGGGCAGTAAACGAGACGGCTGCGCGTTATTGCTGGCGTGTACGGCGTTGTTGGACAAGCGCCGACTACGTCGCGCTATGCAAAATGATCCAATCATCGCCGCCAGCGAAACAGGGATCCAGGCCCGAGGGATGGGGCAGCAACGCTGATAAGGATCCTCCTCGCCTGGGACGAGGGAACGACGGGGAACGGGGAAGGGCGAGATGCACGGGATAGAATGCATGGGGCGCGGCGCGTTTCCGCAAATTCGGATATGCAGGTCTGAGAGCGCTCAATTCCTTCGTCGTCGGTTAATGTTAATTGGGGATTGAACTTTGAATGTTTACCGTCTTTTTAGATCATAATCAGTGAACGCGTGCACGTCTTTTCGCAACGTCTAACTCCAAAATTCAATAAACGTTTTTTCTTACAGTGCTTTTTCAGACTTGTGATTTCAATATTATAATCCTTAAATATTTTTGCGCAAAATATTTCTTAGTGAAGTTAAAGTATTTGGCTGATTAAAATATACACAGAAAAGATGGAGTTGCTTCAATCAAAGTCGACGTCACAAAAATAAATAGTTGATTCAATTGCACATGCGATTACTTTAATATCTAGATTTTTAAAGCAACTATCTGCCGTGTGCAGTTCAATAATATTGATGTTGCATCAACAGGATATATTTCAATTAAGTTTATGCTGTTGATTCACCATCATTTTTTTTTTCGTGTACGTGATAGCGTGTTATAAACGCTTTAAATATTATAAATAATATTTTTAAATATATTTGCTATACAATATAAATGTGCAATGTGTATATCGTTCGGAAAAGTACGTCTTTAATGAAATTTAAATCGGCTTATCGCACCGATCCACAGAATTTAGCTTCCGTAAATAACTCGTGTACAGTTCGATGATTTTTAGTACGTCCGCTCGAAGTTTCGCGTGCATGTCTCGGACACGTTGCCATTTACGACGATGTCATCTATTGAAAAGCGAACTTTGCGAAAACCAACCTAATAGAAATACGAAAGAAATGTTGTACGCTCGATGCAAAGCAAAAACCACGCGCAATTCCACACTCGATTTCTCTCCAGACTTGCAAACCGATCTTTTACGACGGAAGAAAAGTTCTCGATGGATTTATGAATCCGCTCGGTTGCTTTCTCGCCGACCGAATTATAGCGGAAAATATAGCGCGAGATACGCGAAACTCGGACGAATTAATGAGATTATTAGCACGGCCGAATCTTCGTCGCGAGAGAGAGAGAAAGAGAGAGAGAGAGAGAGAGAGCTCTCACCGGGCGAGAGCCGAGCGTTTAGTATTCATTAGACGATTAGACCGTCATAAATTCTCTACAATAGGATTAGCGATATTTCCGCCGTTTGAAACGTTTATATCTGCGGAACGAGCTAGCGAGGCGCCGCCGCAGCGAGAGAACCAGGACTCTTAAACGCGCGCACAGGACGAGGTCACGAGGATATCCTTTCTCTCTCTCTCTCTCTCTCTCGCGAAAATATCGTACAGTCTAGCAATATCAGGAAAGATATATCGTCCGCAACGGGCTTTCAAAGTTTCATCGAGCTTAATACCCGCGCGCATGTTCGCATTAATCACGCGTTATGTCTTAAAAGGGAACGAAATGCAGCGAGAAGAGAGAGAGAGAGCGCTCGCGAGCCCGACCGTTAATGCTCCGTAAAGCGAATCTCTAAACATAACCGCAGGAATTAATTAAATCGACGCGAGCACCACCTCCTGCGTCAGCTACTGCTATGCGTTTTCGATGATAACATAAAGCGAAAACGGACGCGAATTGATCCAAGCGCGACGTTCACAAAGGATAGCGAGCGGCTGCGAATTATGCGCGTCTGCGCGCTATTGCTGCGCTCACACGACTAAAATTGCGAGACGCGTGAAGGGGATACTCTACTCTCCGTACCGGCACGCCCGAAATCGTTCTATCCGTTCGTTTCGCAAAGCGCAGGCCGACAATTTCTCGACGCAAAGAAGCTTCGTCGTCGTCGAGATCTCGTGCAAGATCGATATGCGTCATTGAAACGCAATACGGCGTCGAACGCGTCACGGATGTAAAATAAAACGGAGCGAATTCGAGCTTTCCTCGATAAAAGTGGCTCGAAGAACGTGGCTCGTGATAACACGCGCGTATATTCAAACTGTAAATTATCTTTTTCTTTTTTTTTTCAGAGATACGATATTTTTGAAATTAAAAATTGTATTTAAAGATATTTAAAGATATTTATTGTAAAAGCTATATAATTTTCTAAATAAATTACGTTATAAATAATAATTAGCTGAATGGATGAAGTAAATGAGTTGCTTGAGACAAAGAGAAAAGCAAAAGTTTTCAAAGGATATATTCGCCCAAGTTCTATTCGATCTCTAAATCTTTGGCGGTCACGTCCCGAAGAGTTAATCGAATCCTTGAGCTTTACAGCCCCGTGTTCGAACGACTCGCTTTGAAGCGGTCGGTCCCGTCGCCTAAAAGCGTGAAAGCTCATTACGCGCAAAATCAATTCGGCTCGAATTCGCGTCCTTATAGAAGACGAGAAACAGTATCATTATCCATCCTTGTCTTTCTTTCTCTCTCTCTCTCTCTTTCCTTTTCTATCTGGGGGAGGGATGGCACATTAGCATTACTCGCGAGGATTCGCATGTGGCTGGTTCTGCTTACTGTCGAGAGGGAAGAGGTTTAGCTCGGAGATTCAAAAGAAGACGACACCAGGCGCCAAGCACCGGAGAAGTGAGACAGGCAACTTGGAGAAAAAGAGCGCGCACAGACAAGAAGTGGCAGAATAAGAAGAAGAAGAAGAAGAAGAAGAAGAAGAAGAAGAAGAAATTATTCTCAGGGAATTTCACTTGAGCACCCGCCGCGGCTTCGTGTACTTGGAAGAAGGTGAGGAAAACGGTCCAGCCTTTCCAGCCTTCTACCCTTCTATCCACCCTCTCTTACTTGCGCTCCTTTCGCGTCCGCTTCTCTTTTTGTTTTCACGCTAGGAGCGTCCCGAGGGGGATGCGTTAAAGCCCGGCTGTAATCCGGGCGATGCAATCAAGTAGATGAGACGGGACTGCAACCGCCCTCGTCCCGCCCGCCGCTCCCCCTTCGTCCTCCTCCACCTTCGCCTTTCTCCTTGCCCCTTTCATCTACCCCAGATATCGCCCCGTCCTTGTTGCTTCAAAGCGCAGTCTGCACGCGCGCGCGTGTATGTTCCTCTCTCTCTCTCTCTCTCTCTCTCTCTCGGTCAATCCCCGTAACATCCCCCGTCCCTTCTCGCGCTTAACCCCCTTCACGGGATTCTCTCCGCTACGTCCGTACCGCACCACCATTTGCCACCCTGAAGCAGCCACGGTAACGAAGCTTAAGCCACCCCAACAAATCATTCGTTTTACTCCACAGTCGGGGCATTAATACGTGCCAGGACGCCCCTATGCTACACGATAGCGATATCGCCGTGTTCTCGCTCCTAAGTGCACGCCAATTTCGGCAAGAAGAGAGCGCGCGCGGTGTTACGAGACGAAATTCAGAAGATCCTGCTGTCCAAGAACAAGCGCGAACTTCTGCGTTTCGAATTTAAAAATAAAAGGAAAGACAAAAAAAAACAAAATAAACTCAACAAGTGCAATTTTTTGCAGAAAAATAATTTCTCGTTTCTTGCTCGCAAATCGCGTAAGAGGATTGATCGAGACAAAAAAAAAAGTTCCGTTTTATAAACGCTCTCTCGTTCAAGAACGACACTTTCGATTAGGAGTGCCGTGTCGCAGAAGCGGTAACAGCATGTCGCCTTAAGTAATGTTTCACTCACGTGGTTTTTACACGACAAACCGTCGCCTTCGCTTATGTAACAAACAGGGTCGCGCGCGTATACGAGGGAGTATCTGGGTCGTCGAGCGAATTACACGGGCAAACGGCGCCCGTCATTACAGAAATCCAATAAAGTGTAACACCGTTCCGTTTTTCGACGCTCCGCCGCGTTGCGTTTTGTGTGTGATTTTGTATGTGTGTGTGTGTGTGTGTACACAGCTGTCGCGATTAACCGGTCAAATACACGACGACAATGGCGACCGATTCGTAGTGGTGTCTCATCTCGGAAAGCTCGTCGCAGCGCGAACTAGTCGCGTCGAAATCGCTCGCTTGCGCGCGCGAACAACCGGAAACGCGGAAAGTAAAGGCAACGCGGAGATGATGACTCGGCGAAATGATTTTGTCGACTGCGATCGACACAAATCGTGATCGACTGCGGTTTTCGAAATCGGGCCAACGCGAACTATGCCGCAAATAATTATCGGTCACGGGACCGAGAGGGCGAGCCCGCGTTTAATCGTCCGTACGACTGCGTATTAATAATGGAAGGACACACTCGATGCGGCAGCGCGTGCACGTACACATATGTATATGTGCGCAAAGGCGGGAGCGTCGACTGCAGTTTGCCCGCAGCGCGCGTACGGATGCATATTTTTCTCTCTATGGTTCGATCGATAAACTCCGCAATTTTACGAGCGCCACTCGATCTGACATCGTGCTTCTCAATAGTGCGTTCCGCCGCGATGCACGCTCGAGCATCACAGATATAAAAAAAAAAAAACAAAAAAAAAGGAAAACACACAAAATGGAAAGAAAACTCCTCCCGGAAAGTGCATCCACGGTGCTTTAGCGTGACCGATATTGTTGCGGGCGTTAGCGATTACGTTCGTTTATTTTCTCGAATCGTCTCGAAGAGTCGAATCGCATATCGGAGGATTAATGAAGACGCGATTGATCGCGCGCGATAGTCCGCGCCTTGGAAAAAGATTCCGGCGCGCGCGGATTGATTGATTGAAGTCTTATCTTTAAAACGTATTTCATTCGGCGCATTCGGAAAATGTCGGATTCGTAAATCGCGTCTAATGTAACGAGCAAAAGCGCCGCGCGCAAAACACGGGAAACTCGCGCTATCCCGATCCTCGTCTCATCTCCGATCCGATTTACTTAACTAAATTAAATAAAGTCAAAATGTACCCGTGTGTGTGTGACACAAAATATCTATATATAGTGGATCTGATTTTACTTGGATTTAGGGAGAGATACGCGCAATTTGTAATGCAACAGCAAACGTTATTTTTGGAAATGTGATTACGAAAATTGTCACACATCAGTTCGGTGTGACAAAATTGTAAAAGAGATTAGTTCTCCCTCACTCTCTCTCTCTCTTTCTTTATGTTGATTTCATAGGAGATTTCACGAAGATTTTGGTTATCGCAGAAAACCATTATGCTATGCGTTATTCATCCGAGGGTAAAATTGTCGCGCATTAAGCACTCAACGTACTTACGTATCGTCGAGAACGATCGACGAGCGGCGTATCGTCGAGAACGAAATTCCTGACGGATAAGCGAGAGATGTTCGCTCACAGCGACTTCTTCCTCGGGTGGGAGAGACGGGGAGAGCAGTTGGGAAGCAGATAAAACGTCCAAACTGTGGCGGACACGCGCGCGGAAACAAAAGCCGCGCGGACGGACGTATCTAGCGCGTTTTCCGGAAACAAAAGATCTAGGCGCGGATAGACGTGTGCGAAACGACGTATTCGCGTACGTGTAACAGGGACGCGATGTAACGTGAAAATGTGAATCAGCGCGCGAAAGCGGGATTTCGTCGCCGGAGCAGTCGAGTGCGTTCATTTAATAAGTAGCCTCAGCGCGGGACTGTACTCTCTCTCTCTCTCTCTCTCTCTCCCTCGATTTCTCCTCCGTTTTCGCTCTGTAAATGCCGTTTTACGCGTTAATACGAAACAGAGAACGGGCGGAATTGCGTCGTGCGCCGGAATGCGAAAGCCGGACGTAATCGGCTTATACACCACGGTACCATGGGGACGGGGGCTCGATATCAGAATCCGCGCAGAGACGGATCTGCTCTTTTTACATCCCCTTTCCCATACCGTCCACCTAACCCCCTTTCCCCCCGCACTTCCTCCCGTCTTCTTTCTTCCGCCCTTTCCGGGTGCTCGTCTGCCGCTTGCAAATGTTGCAAAGCGCGAATCTGACCCAGATGCTGGAGAATCGCTCGCTTCCATCTCCTCCCTTCGCTTCTCCTCCTCCTCCTTAGCGCTCGATTCCCTGATTACGCTCGTTTTTCTTCCCTCCAAACGACTCCGAGAGAGAGAGAGAGAAAGATCTTCAAGCAGGATTCTAAGGATCGGATTAGCCTTCTCCTAGAAGCTGGCCAGGACGGAGTAAAAGTTACGTTTCGCCCAGCTATCGTTAGTCCCGCACGACGGCACGGGATTTATCTGGTAATTCCGACCTCTCTTATACCGCGCGTTTCGCCGACCTTGTCGCAATCGTCGCGCTAGCGAGACACTTTTGCCAAATTTAGCAACAGGTAGCACCTTATTGAAGGGATAATTACCGGCTACGGTAGGAGCAAATGGTCGCGGTGTATTTTCACGAAATTCGTTTAATGAACTCGTACGCGCGCGTTTCGAGAAAAACGCTTGGCTTGAACAAAAATATTATTTAGTCCGACAAAGAACATACGCGCAAACTTTTGATACTCGATATGTACACGTGAAAAACTACGCATATGTAAAAAAATTTTCAGAGAGGCGAACGAAATCTATTGTAGAAAAATACATGTATCTTCACGCGTTGAGACGCTGTGTCAATATCTTCACACAAGAACCATGTTATTTTATCTCGAAAATAGAAGGAGAACCTTCTGGTACGTTAAAAATACGATAAGAGAAGCGGTAACGGGAAACTGATATCCTTTATCATGGAAAACCTGACCGGGAAAAAAGTGATAAATTCAAATGGAAATCAATAATAATATCGTCAACACAATAGAAGAAAATACACGCTACATACACTGAACAGAACTTAATAGCTTTTGTACAAAAAAATACATTCCTTTTTGAAAAGCATCTTCCGGGGTTCGGTGTTTGTTCAACTATTTCAAATAATATTGATTTTTTTGTCTCTATTCGAGAAGTATTGTTATGTTATCAAATTTGTTAAATCTACGTTTAGATTTTTTTTGTTTTTTTTTTATACCTCTAGTTTTTTTTGTATTATACATGAAACATCCTGTATTCTCTGTCGGAAAAAAAAAAGAAAAAACAATAACTCATCCCGCGAGCGAGTGTGTACGTACGCGTGTCGGTGGCACGCGTGCCCGAGTTAATACCCGAAAAACCGATTCCCTCGTAATCCACTGGATTTCTCTTCGTCGCCATTTCCCCGTCCGAGACCCTTAATTTTCATTTCGCCCCCTGCCGTCGCTCCTCTCACGGACTTCCTACTCATCGCCCATTCATAGCGCCCTCATCTTCGCTCCCTCTCCCGCCCCTTCGGTCTCGCCCCTTAAAACAGTAGCGATAGCAATAGCGCGGCGTCCCATCTCCAGCTTTACAGCTTCCGCGCGGGCTTTATGTTTTTCTCTCTTTCTCTCTCTCTCTCTCTCTCTCTCTCTCTTTTTTTTTTCCAGACTGGTATATTCACCGCTGCTCATTTAATGCAAACCCCGCCGTGTGGCATAATACCCGAGGTATTTCTCTACAGTGGCCTCTTGCCTCTCCTCACCCTCTCGCATCACCGATCCTTTCTGCTCTTAATCCCTCAGTCGGTACAACACCGAGAGAGTTAGAGCTTTACATTAAATTTTTCAAACGACGCCTCGGCGAGAGGAACACGTCGTTCTTTCGCGTATAGGAAACACGTGCGTGAGCCGTGTGTGTAAAAAGAAGATGGAGAATATGATAGGGGGAGGGGGAGGAAGCAGGGGGAGAGCATCTATGGATCTCGGCTGCGTCCCTGGTGGGCGTGAAGAGGTCCCCGACAACGGAAACGCACTGAGTGCTTTTGCTTTATATTCGCTCTCAGAGAGACGTGAGCTCGCACCGCCAACGGTCCTTTTTGCTTTTATCCCCTCCTCATCGTCGTCGTCGTCGTCGACAGCTATTGCTAGCCGGTCGAAAGCTATCGGCGCCGTGCGACGCGACGTAACGTAATTCCAAGGAAGTATTAGGTTAGCGACGACTTCGGCACGCTCGAGCGCCGCGCAAATGGATCGGCGGTTTTACAAATTTGCCGTTATTTACACGCGCCGCGCGCGATTCGTGTTCTCACCGACGACGCTCGGGCGCCTTCCAGAGAGAGTATGTTTCCCTGTATAACGCACGATTGATAAAATACAACTCGGGGAGTTGCGTGTTACGAAACACGCCAATTTCTACCCGCGACTCTCGGTCTCGTGTGTATGAGAAATTGCTGTGCGTATAAAAAAAAAACACGTAAAACGTTTTTTACGTGAAAACGCATGTAAAGCGGAAAACGATCTAAATACAATAGTAAAAAAAATTGTCACTCAATCGGAAAGACCTAATTTCATCCGCTCTTCACAGACGAAATGTGACGTTTTTCTCCTCGTCACAACTTTATAATTGGAAAAAGTGCATCGTTAGAAAGTCGTAACGACTCGGTAAGCAAAACCCGGGAGACCGGGAGCGACGAAATTGAGCCCGAACTCTGTGTAATATTAAGAACCTCTGGTGGGTTCATGTTCGCGACATTTTCTCTCTCCTCCGCACTCACAAAAAAAAAAAAAAAAAAATCTCTCGAGCATCTGCCTATTTTGGAACGTCTCGCTCGACGCTCTTAACCGACGCGCTTCTAAAAGCGCCGCGCAAAGAGCTTCCGTTTTATCTGAAGCGTCGAACGGCTCCGGGAGTTTCTTCTCCTCCCTCTCTGTCTCTCCCGCAGAATGATTCCACTTATTACATCCGGAAACTGCACGATGTTATCCGAGTCAAGACGTACGACATGGAATCGTAACGAGCGGAGAAACTCGGCCCGAAGCTGGTTAACTTTTTTGTCGCACGGCCGTGAATTTCCGCTCGCCCCGACGATGATTATTGCCCGCTTTATAGCTTTCTTGCAGAGAGGAGAGGAAAATCTACGTAGGTACGGAGTTTGCTGCGATCTTTGTCGACACACACACACGCGCGCGCGCACACACACACACACACACGTATATATGTCGCGGGTACATTTCCCACAGGCGCTCTAGTCTCTACGTGAATTGCATTAGGAATTCAGAATATCCGGCGAACTTCCTACACACTGATCACTCGAGAATTTCAGCAAAGCGCACGTCGATTCGAAGGAGCTTACACCATAAATTTCGTCGTACGTGGTGTAACGCCCATCTCGTGGAAAGCGTTCGGGCGTCGCATTTGGGATGCACCAAACGAGTGCATTGCTTTTCCCCGTGATGTTGCGACTCTGCCCTACCGATTCACGCGTTTTCCGTGTTTTCGTAGTCCGCTGACGCGAGAGTGTTCAGGACTCTACTTGTCAGAGTCGTGCGTATTAATATACCAACGTTACATGGAATAGTTCAGCAATTTTCGAATTGTGGTTAAAATCGCGAAACAGTGCCGCGCGCAATGTGCCGAATAATAGTTTGCGGTATAGTTGCTGCGCGCATCCCAAGTTTTTGGTAATCGAACAAAGTTTTTATCTGGTAAGAATAAAAAAATTAAATCGCGTTTTATCTTTTACGTCATCTGTGAGCTTTATATAAATTTGCAAGCTTTAAAAATATACAGATGTTGTTGATCGTTCTACGTTTTTATTTTATTTGCACGCATTTGTTTTATTTTACAATTTCTTTTTTTTTTTTGCCGCGAGAGATGATTTCGATTCCGCGGAGGTGTAAGCAAATTCGAACGATATTCCGAGCGATCAGTTGCGCCACATTGTCCCGACTTCTAGAACGAGATAACGAGTATCGCGAGAGGTGTAGTACAACCCGGGTGTGTAACTCGAGCCTGTCTGCGATACCGAGTAACAAAGTGGCTAAGATTACTGTGCCTGAAGCTATGTCTCCGGCATCGGTCTTACACTTCTAAGGATTGGCCCACGATGTAATCCGGTAATCGAAACTAGTTGTTTACGTCAATAACGGTTTTTTTTTTTTTTTTTTTTTACGCGAATATAAAACATCGTAACTCGCGCGCGGATAAATTCGCAAAATTACACCGTCGAGCATTTTCAGTGATTTGAAAGGCTAACGCGGTGTGATATGAATTTTATTTTATTCGAAAAAAACAAAGACAGAAAAATCAAGATCTCGTATTTGTCCACGGTGATATCGTCAGTGAACTCAAATAAAAATTGTCGCGTATACGTTGTGTTAGCAAGGATTATCGGTACTCCCGGTGCTCGATGCGGTTAAAAGCATCGGAGAAGGGGTAATAGTACAGATCGGAGGGCTTTTAGAGCAACGGCGGTAGATATGCGGACTCATCCCGTAATAACGCAGCTGGATGCAGTTCGCTTTATCGAACGCGGCGCGCGAGTTAAAGGCCCTCTCCCGTACGCGCGTGGCGCGCGAGCGCGTGGTACTACGCGCGCGATGCCCGTGGAAAATTCTCATTTGAATTGCAGAACCTGACGAGGCGACCGCGCGGCCCGACTGATTGATTCGTCAAAGCCGTCGCCCGATTACGGACCGGCAAAGCAGATGCGACGGGCGAGAAGTTTTTTTTGCGCGAACTCTGAGAGCGCGAGCGCGCGCGCCCCGTCATTGCGCGAGGCAAGGAGAAGCAATTACAAGAATGTCTCGCCGTGACGGCAAGATATTGACAAAGGATCATAAAGAAACGCGATGATGGTGATTCACGTTGCATGCACTTAAAGTGCACTTTGACGTAGCTGACGGGTTCTTGAGGCGTAATAAATTGACGCTTGATTTTATTTTACGTCGCAAAGTAGTATCTTAATACACCGAGTTACGATAAAAATGTGAAAAATATCAAAATTCGATCTGAAAAGATATATAACGACGCGTATACAGGATGTAACGTCTGTGTTTAAAAAAAAAAAACGACTAATAACGCACGCTGCTCGGTGTTTTTTTTTCTTTTTTATGTAAATCTCGACAGAAGAAATCCACGTGATTAATGTATTCGATAATAATCGCTTTCGATTACCGCCATCAGCGGTGGAATTTATGCAGAGAGCATTTCGCTATCGACAGTATGACTTCGCGAGAATGAAATATTCCTCCGGGGGATGGAGACGCGCGGCGCAGTCTCTCCACGACAATCGAGACACGACGCGATTTTACGACGTTAGAAAGCGAGAGAGATCGATTGGCGGGATCTTTTCCGCCGTTTCGATTCGCTTTTAATGAAAACGATTCGGTCCGTATCCCCGGCGCTTTGTGTCTGCCGTATCTGTAATTACACGAGAGAGAAGGGAGAAGGGGGAAGGGGGAGAGGGAGAATCGCGTTCAAAGCCGCTTCGATATCGATGTGTAATTGACTTGCGAAGTTGAAACGCTCTCTCGGTGCCCGATTAAAATCGCCACGTAATGACACGCCCGCGTTACGTTAACACCGCGCGCGATGCGGCGATTACGTCGTTAACTGCGTTAAAACGTATACAAACTCCATCCGCCTCCATTCGGCGCGCCCTTGTTATCCACATCAAACATGCATATCGCACTTCGCAAACGCGAGGTTTGAAATTCATCTGATTATTTCGCGCGCGGCGGCGCAGCTGCCGCCGGTAAAAGGAGCTTGTAATTATACGAGCGACGCTAAAGAAAGAGAAAGAGAGAGAAAGAGAGATCCCACTTAAAATTGCCTTTCGCCGACACGTCTCGTGTGTGCCTTTTAAAAAAGACCACTTTTGATTATCCGCGTTTGACTCGCACGTTTGCCGTGAAATGTCCAAAGCAAAAAAGCACCGATTTGATGTGCATAAAAAAAAAAGAAAAAGAAAAAGAAAAAGAAAACCGTTCCGATATCGTTAAAGAAAGCCGCGGGAGTTTCTCGAAAGCAACGAGAATCACGGCTCGATTTCTTCGCTTTCCAGAATTTCGCTGATTATTCTTTTGTATTACTCAGTGCACAAAACGCTTTTTTATTTCCAAGAGAGAGATTTGCTTGTGTTTTGCTTGCAATAAACTGTCCGGAAATTACGTGAATTTCGAACGCGGAAATGTGATAGTGAAAATTCAGCATTGCGCGCAATGTATATATATCGCATTCGTAATTAACGCTGTAGAATTCAAGCGGGCGGGCGGGCGGCGGCCAAAAGTCACGGGATAAGCGGGCATTAAACGCGTCGCTGCGAAATATACGTTGTCGCCGTTTTCAGCGTATCAGTGTAGCTTAGAGGTGCGCTCGTCGTCATTTAACGCAGAGACGAAGGTGTTAAACGTGAAACGGCTGACTCCGTAGCTTTATATAACATCAAGGCGGCGCGAAGTTATTGCGCTCGTCTTGACGATTATAACGTTGAAAGACTTGATATTAGAAATTTCGGCGGCGCGATTCGACGAAAATACATTTCGTCCGTTCGTTAACGTCTCTTTACGACACCTCGTTTCGCGTTTGCCGAAATTGTCAACCAACTTATTACTTTATCAAATGTAGAGACAAACCGCGTGCGTGTCGCGCACGTGAAATCAATTAATTAACAAGCTACGCAGAATTTTTTTTCGCGTACGACTTCTTTCGATCGTGTGATATTTCTCTCTCTCGTGTGATTCACGAAAGGCGCCGACAATAATTTTTCATCAGTTTCCCCAGTGTAATATCCAGTAGAAAGATTATCAATGTATTATCGAAGAAAAAAAACACGCCGAAGTTCCTCGACTGCCTCATAACGGCAGCCCCTTTGTCGAACACACTTTCGGAAATCCCGGAGTTCCATTTAACCCTTTGAGATCGTATATCCCAGCGCGAAACAGTTACCCTGATGCATTACTTTCCGATGGTTGCCGATGGAGAAGAGAGACGGGATTGCACGACGGGGGGAAGGGATGAACGTCAGCCGGCAATAACTCCGGTAAACGGCGGCACATTGAAAGGGCCAAAGAGTCATTACCAGAAAAGTCTACGGTGCGCGCCATGCTGGCCATAGAGAAGAAACTTGGAAGGAGACGTAATACTCATATACAGGATGTTTCAAATTTATATTTTGTCGTGTACAAGCGACAACTCGGTTATTAAAAATTTGTAGAAATTCTCTCAATTAAATCGGCTGCAAAGTCAAGTCGATTGCTCGCAAATTCAGGAACATCTATTTCGAAAGTATCCCGCAGTTGTGTCGGCTAGTCTCGATCACGCATCGAGGGTGGAATGTGAAACGCCCTGTACATCATATGGCCGCGCGGTTCGGCTTAATATTTGCGCCTCGTTTTTCTTCGTCAGCGAACGGCAGCAAAAGCAGTGGCGCGCGGCCGACGTGAGCGTCGGCACGCGTAATTTACGGCGCGAGTTTTCAAAGTCTTTAAAGGCACAACGCGAACTCGGTTTAATTACTCCCGAGTGAAGACTCCGCTCACTCTCGATCTCTCGACATAGTTGCGGGCAGAAAGGAAGGCCAGTGAGAGAGTGGAGTGAGAAAGATAAAATAATAATACGGCCGGGGCGGCGAAGGGAGACTTTTCGCAGGTTCCTCTTTCTCTCTCTTTCTCTTTCTCTATTGTTCATAAGTATGCGCGAATTTCGTCGACTTGTTTGTCGAATCTTCGTTTTCTCTCGTATCTTGTGAAAATTGCGAATATTGCGGAAAACACAGCCGTCGCCGTCGCGTCAAAAAACGCGGGGAACTCGACCGTTATTAAATTATGTGCATATGGCCCGCGAGATGCATACAGAACGAGATCTCGCTAAATCTCGTTAAATCTATCAAAAAAGAGAGAGAGAGAGAGAGAAAGAGAGAGCACACACGCCTCGCGCGAGACATCATGTGTAATAAATCACGTGTGATAAATGTTGGAAGCGATAATAAACAGTGAAAATAATCCGGTCGCGTGTACCAAGGTATTAACATTTATTTCAATAAGAATCTCCCCTATTCCCCATAGAAAATAAAAGTATATTATTTGTTTCGCTTTGCATTCAAGCACAGAGCCGTTGTGTTATTTCCGTGTGAATAATAAAAGAATCCCGTTTCGATTAAAATTCATTCATACAAAGAGAGAAAGCGAGAGAGAGAGAGAGAGAGGAGGAAGTTTGCGTTTGTTAAAACATTTTCGACAATTTTATTTCAATTCTTCATGATTTTATTCTTAAAAAAATACGATATGCGCATATGTTTTAAATTTGAAAAAGATACGCGGGACAGGTCAAATTTTTCAGAAACCAGAAATTTCCATTCACCACCCGTGACACTTGACGCGCGCGCATACCTTATGAAAAATGCAAGAAGCGCATTATGCAATCCGCGGCGACAGAAAGAGCGTAAATTCCGTGCAATATGTGGCTCGTTTAAATCGGATGAACCCTTTTAATGCGCCCGACATCGCTCATTAGAGAACTCCGGAGAGTTGCGGAACGCGCGCGCGCGCGAAACATGCAACAAGCACGCGACGATATGTAGCAATTCTTTCTTCTAAGCTACGCGGCGCCGCATCCTTGAAGCGTCCGGCGTTCTAATTGATCACTTCGCGGAGCTGCCGATATACCTTCGAGATTTCGCAGAAGTGATATTACAGTTCGTTAATGACGCACGCACGCCGTCAAGTGCCGATCGATCGAGTGTTTCCTGCGGCTCGATCATTATTTGTGGCATCGTTAAGCTACAGCGTTCATCAATAGGAATCGAACAGACTACAAACTGTGTACATGCGTAACGCATGTACGTGAGTGGAAACTGATAACAATTAAGCCTCAAATCGAATTCTTATTTTACGACACATAATATTTGATGATAATTCAAAATTAAAGCAATTTTAAAATCACGATAGAAGCAACGAACATCTTTTCCGCGTGTTAATTATCATTGAAGAAAGTGAAAAAAAGAAGAAGCAGAAGAAGAGGCTACCGCGCGAACGAAGCGCGATGAGATTTACCTCCGGCGACGAAACGACAAGAAAATTAATACTCTCTAGAAAGAGGGCCATTGAAAAAAATCGTATAGTGGATTTCGCTCGTTCGCGGAGAAGGGACAGAAAATTCACCGGGCAAGTGAGGAGTGTGGGGGGAGAGAAAAAGCGCCGTCGCGTATAACGACGTCTCGTCAAAAGAGTCGTCGCGTTCGCCGGTACTAATATTACCCGCGCGCATGTATTATGTATACCGCGAGGAGAGTACAATGAACGACAGGGCGAGCGGCGTCAGTGCCGCGGGCTGTTTCGATTCGGCCATTTTTTTTCCCCGCCGTGCCCGGCTGGCGCCCTTTTCCTCCATCGCGTTTCGTTCTTTTACCTCTTCTTTTTTTTCCTTTTTTTTTTTTTTATTCATTCGTCCGACCAGCAGAATGCGTTAGCATACTGACGAGAAAATCCGGCGACGGCGACGACGACGGCGGAGAGGAAAAATGGGGAGAGGAAAGCGCACACGCGAAAACCGAGGTAACGAATGCGCGTACAATTCCCCGGGCGAAGATAATGACGTTAGGAAAAGTACACTCGCCGTCTGTACGCGGGTCGCGCGATTCGAAGCCGCGCCGAGTGTGTGTGGCCGCGCGCTCGGCCGATGCGCACACATACGGGCGATGCATGTTTGCACGCGGGTGGTGCGTATCTGCATCTCGACTGTAAATACGACTCAAACTCGCGCTACTCGCGCGGTTTTCGACCGTCGTTACTGCCGCCGCCGCCGCCGCCGCCCTTCATCCCTTTCGGGAAAGGGTTAGCTACCTCCGGCTCGCCTCGGGTTACGCGCAAACACGCTCCGGCTTTGAAGCACTTTGGCTTGACTTTTGACCGGAACAGCGACAATTACCCGAAATGTCGGATCGAAGATAACGCTTCAGCCGCGCGTTAGTTAACGTTTGCTTGACCCACACGACCGGGTCTTTGCAATTCACATCTCTACAGAAAAACAAAAGAACAGTGAAAAAAAAAAGAACATATGCACGCGCGCTCGCGTAATATTTTAAATATATATCAATTTCCAATAAAACATTGTCACATTTAGATTTTCTCTTCGCAATTATTAAATTTAATCTAACATTATAAAACATACATGAAATAAAACGTTCTGCGAACGTTAAAGTAAATGTCACTCGAACGAGTTCGAAAACTATGCATTAACAACTTAGCGTGCCGCTCGCCGCGGCGATGTTCGTTTACTTTATCTTTCATCGACTACGTCGGTGTTACACGAGGCGGCGTAATCGCACCTGCGGCGATTCCGAATCATAACTCGAACTAACGAAGTCAAAAGTCGGAGGGAGCACGCAAACCGATGTAACGAATGCACAAACAGGCGCGAGCAAATAACCGCGGTCGTAACGAAGTTAGGGAAAAATACACGCCGGAGGCTGACTTCCAACGCGATTAGACCACTTGGAGTGTGTTCATCGGTGTGTAGACAGAACGACTCTGTTGAGGCGTTCGAGCGCTTTGCCCTCTTTCCCTTCTCCCTCCCGTGAGATAAAAAGCCTCACGGAAACACTATGGGAGTGCGATAATGTTCTCCCCGTTCTTCGCGACAAACACCGCTCGATATTACAATATCTCCGTTCTCTTTTCTTTTCTTTTTTTTTTTTTTTTTATCAATAACAAAATGTCGACGAAGACAATCACGGATTATTTAACTTCGAAATATAATAAAGTCCATCTCGTCTTAATTAAAATACGTGTGTTTAATGGCCCTTATTGAATGTTCTCGCCGATAAAAGGCTTGAGAATCAGGCGGCTTTGTGGGCGGGTAAAGTTCGGAGATCCAATTAAATAACAGAAACTCATTATTCGTTTAAATTCAAGCGGAGTTCGACTCTTTTCAGAAATTTTCTCTCGCGGCTCAATTATATCGAACAAGATATCTAATTGAATATGAAATAGCTTGTAAAATGCCAAAAATTCTTCTCGCGAAACTTCTCGGATATAAAGAAAAAAAATTTCGATAGAAGCAATTTGTTATTAAAATTAAGATCGAGAATTCTCCCTCAACGTGTGCATATACGTGCCTTCGCGCGTGACAGGATGCATGTTTGCGCATCGGGTATCCCGCATCTTTCCACTGTAAATATGACTCGGAAAACCAGCGCGCGAGAGCTTTTTGCCCGCGCGACTTCCTCGCAGAGAGAACGACACGCATCGCTCGGCAAGTGTTTACCTTGCCGCGCGTGTATCAATAATACAGCGCATTTTCATCCGTATCCGAGCGACTTTACGGGTCGCGCGCATCGAGGCGCGTCTGACAACCGGCTTAACTTAATCCCGTCGACAACGACACCGATGTCGACACGCGCGCACAGATGCCCGAGCGTGTGTGTGCGCGCGCGCGCGCGCCAATGCGAGATCTAAACGCATTAATATTTACTCTACGGGATCCCATCGTTATCCCCGTCCCGTATTTATGGGCGTTTCTTACACTCCTCGTATTTTACACGCGCGTCGCTTTGCACATAACGCGTTATTACACACATCTCTCGTCACGCGAATACTATTTGACGATAGTTATGCATTTTGTCAGTTGTAATTACGTGTATATATATAATATGTCCTCATTTCTATATATATATATGTCCTCATTTCTATACACATATAGGATTCAGCACTAATTTGAAATTGCGATATTATTCAATAATTAACATCGAACAATACATAGCGCGTGAAATGAACGTGTAATAAACGAATACAAAGTTACATGGCGAGAGAGAGAGAGAAAGAGAGATATATAAACGCGCATGAACGCGTCGAAATCACGATTAGCGATCGCACATACGGTACTAAAGATAAGGTTGCATAACGTGCATATATATGTATATACTATACACGTAGCCACGCTTCGAATATAGCAATTTAACCCTTAGGCGCGGCGATGTCGACACGACGCAAATCTACGCCGTTCGCCGGGAGTGCAATTGAAAGTCGACAGAGAATTCGAATCCAACTGTGCGCGCGTGTCTACACAGTGGAATAATATTTAATTATTATTCGCATTCTCTCGTTTATTGATTTCATAGATTAATCAGCGCTTTTAAATAGTGACATGAAAGAGAATAGCAGCGAATATATGTGTTCGAGCACTCTTTGAGTTTAATTACGCTATAATTTCGCACGGCTAAATTATTACGAAAATATAACACTTCGTAATGTTTAAAAGAAAATTCCTGCGTTAATTAATATCAATAGAGAGAAATATACGAAAAGCTGTATAATTTCGCACATATGACTGATAATAATGTTAAAATGCGCGTGTATTTAATTCGGCAATTTTTCGCAAATCTTTTGATTTCGTAATTTAGATTTAATTTAATTTCATTTTGTTTAAATCGATACAATACATGTATAAAGAGAGTGAAAGAGAGAAAAAAATCTGCGTGACTTCGCCAATTTATTTATAAAACAATTCGATTAAGCGGTGAACATACGTTCACGGTAAAGCGACTATGTCAGTTGTCACAAATTCCAACATTCGAAGTTTAATGAATGTACAAACGAAAGAACTCATCCACGTATGTACGTTCGAACATAAAACCGCGGCGGCTTCGTACACAATTTTCCGAGAGAAGTAAAGGCGATGCATATAATAACTCGGCTGCAAATACTCGCGGTGGCAAAGCGAGCGCGGCAAAATGCGCAAGATGCGCGACGAGATCCGACACTGCGGCTTTGATCTTTTTAATATATCAGATTTCGGAACGCTGAGTATATCAATATCACTTTTACGATGATAAAATTCACTCGTATATCTAATCAAACTCGTTGATACTAAATAGTTCGAGGATCATTGAACACACGCACACATAAATTTGCTATTGTAGCGTGACTTGTGTTTCGGGAAGCGCCAAGAGACACCGATTGTGCGTCGGTTTCACACCGTACGACCAGTCACACTTAATAAACACAGTGGCAACCTAGTGCGAGGAGATAGAACACAGCAATATTGGAAAGCACATTGATAACGACCGGGGATAGCATAATCGATGGCCATGTGCGCGGCATCGACGCGCGCTCTCGACGAGGGATAATGACTTTATGAAAGGTGCACCTACAGCAGACCGATACCATTCGGAGGACAAGTACGCGGTCGCGTATGCGGCGTGTGTTGCGGTGCGCCGGGGATGCGCATTACGCACGAATCCGTAAACACGTCGGACAAACCTGATATTGCACATACCGCCGCTACGGTTTTCGTCCCTTGTCTCGTAAAATCCCCCGTCGCGTCGCGCGTCCCATCACGAAAGCATCGTTTCGGAATAATGGAACGGGTCGGTCGGATGCCACAAAGCTCGTTAATAAGAGGAGCGGGAGATAATGGCGTGTCCTCAAATCGAACAAACGAGAGGTATCCGCCAGAGACTTCGCGGCCTTTGATCGGTCCAGCGTTTGATGAAGCTCAGTATCCGCGCGTTTAGCCGGTCATTGGCTGCGCGAAAGCTTGCCGGCGATAATAACACAACTCGTCCAAAGAGGGTAGTTTAATCCTAATTAACGTTTCGACCACATTACGCGCAAACCGTATCTTTTCGCGGACGTCCCGCGGCACGTATATTTTATTATGTCGAAATATAAATATAAATTATGTCGTTACTTTGAGCTTTCAATATGTTATTCGACACAGTTCACTTTGAAGATTTTGGACACTTTCCCGCGATGCGTCAATACAATAGAATTAACAGAAAGTACCGCCCGGGGGAACTGACCTGTTTGGTTTGAATTACGTATTTGAATGTTCGCGTATTTGTGCGTTGTGCAAATGCGAAACTCTCTTCTCCCGACAGCATCCAGTGATCTAGTAAAGGCAACCGCAACTGCTCTTACAGACCTGATGAAAATACAGTTGGAACTTTCTATCTGAGGTTGCGCCGAGAAAATGTGTAAATGTTACGAGGCGAGATTCCACGGCTAATGAATTAGAAATGAAACTGTGTAACGCTGCTCAGACACCCCCGCCGGTTTACGGATTCCTTCGAATAAAACATCGCCTCAAACCGAACAAGAGCGAGATTTAAATTGCTAAGAATTCTCCTTTCCGTCTGTTCGAATTACTCGATTAAAAAACGTTTCGTGGAGAAGCACGCGCGTCTGCAAGCAAGTAGATGTGGGCAACACTCATCCGCGTCTTTTCTTTGTAACAATATCACCGTTATCAGATGAGGCGAACTATCGTCGAAACTATCGTTTCCCGAGGAAACGAAACGAAGGATCTTTACGTGTAACAAGAATGTTACAGCGCGGAGCTTCCCAAAGTCCCAAACCTGAGAGAGAAAGAGAATGCCCGCCTCGATTCTCCGGAAAAATCGGTTCGCGAGAACTATTCCGCCGCCTCTTGTTTGCCTTGCCGAGCGCAACTTTCGTGCAACTTTCAAAATTAGATTATGCCCCCAGTCAGCACACGCGGGATATTCCGAAATTTTACGCGGACGAACAAAACCAGTTCAACTGCGATTCCACGATGAGGTTTGCCCTCACCCGATTGGACGACCATCAACTGTTCTTTTAACATCGCGGTTCGTCGGAAATGATTGCGAGCGCGGAATAACGAAAATAACGCACTCGTGTCGTGACGTAGCGACGACGAAACGACCGCCTCGACCGGAGATGCGATCGCTTTGAAAAATATTCGTCGAGAGAAACGTCTCCGAAAATCTTTCCAAAATTTTCCACGAAAATCTGAAAATAAAATCGAATTCCTCTTTACCGCTCGCGTGACGGTAACGTCGATCTTTCACGCCGCCCGAATGCAGTTTCCACGGGTGAGAGAAGCGCGCATCGCGGGCAATCCGAGTTTCCAAAGAAGTCGGCACACACACAGTCGCACACCGCGCTTACAAACTTCCGGAATATAAAATAAACGCACGGTATATAGCGTCATAAGAGTGAATCGACACAATTGTGGGAACACTCGGAAAAATGCAAACGCCACACTTTGCATATGATGATTTGAAGGAGAAACATCAAAC